>JAQNDB010000786.1:0-66597 GCA_029204045.2 Tillandsia leiboldiana
TTCTGACGCTGATCGACTTCAAGATGCAGTGACTATTATTTCCCTCTCTTTTTCCTTTATTACTCATGTTAGTTAGTTGTGGATTGCGACACCCCCGTGGGGTCGAAGTGGATGTTGTCTTTTCCTTTTCTATATGAGCGAATGAATGTTATATCTTTTCTTACTTGGCCGTTTTAAACAATGAAAAGCAAAGAAAACCGTTTGGCGAAAACCGTTTTTAAAACGTGGGTGTCGTGTGGGCACCGGATTTTAAAACCTTGTGGAATTTATGTGTTTTCGAACTGTTTTCACAAAATTCGGCATCGGGTGGGTGCCGTTTTCAAAACCCTGTGGATTTATGTGGCTTTGAAACAGTTTTTCCAAAACGATGGCATCGTGTGGATGCCGCTTTCAAAACCTTGTGATTATTTATCCTTTCAAATCGACGGCCTCTATGTTATAGTTGATACTAGTAGATCATGTGAGTTGTTTGGTTGTATGTGTGCGAGACCCCAACTGATGTGGTTAAAGACTGTATGTGTTACGCCTTGAGAGACACTTTGTAGTTGAGACGTCGTGCATATACAAAGGAGACTCTGCCCGTTTGCAGAGTGAATTTGTATATGCGGCGGGTCTGGACACGCGCCGGGGAGTAATGATTTACAAAGAAAAAGTATGGCTGAATTAGGGGCATCGGTGGCTCCTCTTCCGCGCGATTCGAACCCCGGGGCGTGACAGATTAAGATGGTATCAGAGAGGTAAGTTTTAACCACAATAGTCGGGGCCCAACATCCACGGGGCGCAACACTCTAACTACTGATTAATAAAGTGAACACGGGATTGACAAATAGAACGCGAGTGCGTATGGGGAGGGAACTAAGTAGAATCTTGTTTGGTGCCAGATTCCCTAGGCAGATCAAATGGTTCCCCAGACGTGTTGAGATTGATGAGTCTTCTTTGTATGCACAGATACAATAGCAGCCCGGCTCAGTGGGCGATGGCCGACGGAAATGAACACTGCATCCGAAGTGAACCGCTTACTGCGCAACCAGCTGCGCGACGTGGCAGGGCAGCTGCTCACCCTCACGGAGCGCTTGTGCATGCTGACGCAGGAGCTTGAGGGTGTCGACTACTCCCAGCGCAGCACCTGGGACGATGCCCCTCGCAGGATGCCACCGGCAGATTTACCCACCTATCGTGACGCAGTTAACTTGGCTTTGCGCGCTGAGCAAGAACTGGCTCGGCAGGGAGACCCCTACCCGAGGGGCCGGGCGACTAAACGCCCGAGGACAGGACCGAAATCGGGGCAAACGACGAATGAGGGGCCTGAACCACCGCAGCCGTGTATCATTTGCGGTGGTGCGCATCGGATGATGGGTTGCCCTTGGCGGAACGAACACTGCTTCCGATGTGGCAAACCGGGTCACACACGTCACGCGTGCCCCCGGGGGCCGGCTATCACGAGACCCCCGGCGCCACGACCTGACGAAATAGAGAAAGCTGCCACCCCCATCGTGCCAGGGAGCCCCAAACAAAGCAGCCGGACGAACCAACGCCTGAAGACAACACGGAAGGGCGAGCAAGTGCCAACAGGAAGCCCAGAACCGCTACAAGGGCCCTGCGTTATCTGCGGAAAAGCGCATCGAGTGACGGACTGCCTATGGAGGTACTCCCACTGCAATGGTTGCGGCAAACCGGATCACACCCGCGCTTCTTGTCCACTGGAACTAGCCGCTATAGCCGCAGCACCACAGCCGGAAGGAAGAGAGGAGACTGTAGCCCCCGACCCACAGAGGGACCAACCCGACGGCCTGCGCATGGCGGATTGGCATGTTACTAGGTCCCTACCCTACCGCACCGTACGTCGCTGGCCCAAGGGTTGTGGGCGGGCTCCCCCAGCCGCTCCGGCGGATGGCGCGACGTCCCAGAACGGGATATGACAGGTATTACTTATACTTTTCTCTATTAGTTAGGAATACTCGAACTGGAGCAATCCACCCCTGCTTAACCCCTCATGTCTATAGGCTTTGATTGAGATATATGTGAATACTTTTATGCTTTTACTGTGGGACCATGCACTTGATTGAATATCTTCTTAGAATTTGGGTGAGGTTCCGTTAAAGGTTGTCGGTGTAGCGCTTGGAGCCGACAGTCGCGGCAATCTTTAAGCGGTAGTTGACTGCTTGAAGTTCCAAGCGAGTCTCCGGGAACGGACTTACCGGAACTTGTAAACTTAGCTTGTAGGAACGCCTTCTGCTCGCTTTTCTTTGCTGCGGCCAAGGAGCTTGGTAGAAGGCAGTCGAGTAGCGTTCACGAGTACCGTATGGATCTCGACACGAGAAGGACAAATACTCCTCTACCTCGGATAGATGACCTACGCGATCAACTACAAGGAGAAACGGCGTTCCCAAAGAATGATCTGCGGTCCGGCTATCGCCATCCTAGAGTCCGGGGTAATGACATACTGAAAACAGACCTGCGAGCTCGGAATAGTCAACATAAGTTTAGAGTTGTACTGTTTAGACTCGTTAATGCACCAGCGGTGCTCATGGGCATGATGAATAGGATATTCAAGCCCTTCTTAGACCAGTCAGCGATGGCCTTTTAGTGGACGTTCCGATCTACTCTCGCACAGACAAGGGGTATGGGGAACACTTGCGAGTAATCCCCCAGACCCTCCGGGGTCAGAAACCATATGCCAAAACTTATAAAGTGTGAGTTATGGTCCGCAAGGGGGTCTTTTTGAGGCATATCGTTTCGGTGTCTGGAATTGCAGTGGATCCAAGGAGGATTGGATCAGGGATCAACTGGGCTCGACCAACAGAGATGATGGAAATCCGAAGCTTCTTGGGACGGGCAGACCGCTACAGATGCCTCATGGGAGGCCACTTCCCCAAATCGGCTAACCCAAAGGGGGGAGAGATACGTCTAGATGGCCCAGTGCCAGGAGGGCTTCAAGGGACTTAAAGACGAACACGCACAGGCGCCAGTGCTCACATTGCCGAAGCCCGGAATGGACTATAAGATTTAGTCTGACGAATCTCCAAGAGGATCTCGGGAGATCAAATAACGGACACGCGACTACAACTTGTGCGAGACAGAATGTCCTCGGAGCTAGACGGAGTTTGTATGACTGACACAGATGATGTAATAAGGTGCCGGGGACGAATTTGTGTACCCGGTAGGCTAGAAATAAGGGAAGAAAGTCTAGCAAAGGTATATAATACCTCCTATACCGTGCATCCCGGAGGTACAAAGAGGTGCAAGGATCTGTGGCAGACCTTCAGTTGGCCCAAATCGAAAGAGCGATGTGGCACAAATTATGGCGCAATATTGGGTGTGCCAACAGGTGAAAGCGAAACATCAGCGACCGGCGGGGGAAAGCAGACGTTTCGGCTACGAGGGAGGTAGTAGCAAGGAAGACCACTTACAAAGAGTAATTTTGGCCACGACCCCAGAGGAACCCTTAGAAGTAATGCTTCGTACCTTCCTGCCCAATAAGGAGGTGAAGACTTAGTTGTCTTTTATGTTGGCTATTTAGTTAAGGGTTAAATAGGTCCAACTTCCGGCCTTGTGACAATAGACCCGAGGCGTTGTAACAGTATGCCTTGGACGTCCAGGTGAGGTGAGTCGGGCCAAGACCCGAGGCGTTGTAACAGTACGCCTTAGACGTCCAGGTGGGTTGAGTCGGGTCAAGATCGGTGGCGGTGCGACAGAACGCCTTAAGTAAATGGGTTGCGTATTTCTTATATTTCGAGCTTTTGGGATTGTTGGTTGGAGTCGACGACCCGACATTTGGGATTTCGGGGCACGTAGGCCCGGTGGAATACCGGTTGGCGTTACTGTCAAACCCTGATACGGAGGCTGGCATGGGAGGAAAAGAAACTCCGCAACTGGACAATCCCTTACGTGAAGGTGCTTTGGAGCAATCAGGAAGAGCGTGAGGCAACTTGGGAACCAGAGTCAAAGATGAGGGAGTGCTACCCGGACCTCTTTGCCGCAGGGGAAGGTTAAGTTTCGGGGACGAAACTTGTTTTAAGCGGTGAGTGGTGTAAGACCCGGTCTTTCCTTAACCCTTCTTGTCACCCCTCTCCTTGTAATGTCCGACCGAGGGCCTTATTTTTTGGTGTTTTTCCGGACAGACCGTCGGGGCCCGCAGATAATTTTAGGCGGTAGAGCTCGCAGAGCGGAGCGCGCGGGCGCGATCGGTTTCAGTTTCCGACGCCCGGTTTGATCAGAATTAATTTTTGAAGTTCGGACCCCCCGTAGGCGCTCCGAGATCCGCGCAGGCGACTTGTACGACTCCCGAGGTAATCCGAACCCTCTCTTTTAATTCCCTTTAGGCTGGCTAGTGACCTAGAAAATTGGGGGTTTTAACACTCGGTTTGACCCGGTTGTGTTAGGTCAGACGAGTTGATTTAAAGGCGTGCAGATCTAGGGTTTCCCACCCCCTATGCGTTTTGAACGTTCGAGCAAGGAAGAGGAACCCTAGTTTTCTCCGTTTGCGATCCAAGGTGCGGCGCAAAACTCTTCGGGGATCTTCGGGCGAAGGCGGGCAATCTCTCTTCCTCCTCTTTCCCTCGCGAATCAAGGTACGTTGACCCGTGTACCCCACGCGACGGTGGCGTTAGGAATGGGGGCCCTCATGGGTGGAGGGTGTGAGCGGTGATGCCGAGGCAGGTGCTCGGCGGCCGAGGCAGGTGCTCGGCGGGGGAAACCAGGGTAGGGGCTCGGTGCGGTGGTCGGGAAAGGTGCCCGGTGTAATTTTGGTACAGGGTGGGATTATCGCTGACGGTTTATGAGAGGGACGGATTGCTCCGGTTATTGTGGTTTGCTATGCCTTAGTTCTTTGTGCTTATCATACTATTTCCAGTCACTGACCTCCCACTTCGTGACAGGTTCGTCCAGGGGTGAGTGCTAGGGCACCGGTGAGGCCGCGAGAGTGCTGTTCTGACGCTGATCGACTTCAGATACAGTGACTATTATTTCCCTCTTTCCTTTATTACTCATGTTAGTTAGTTGTGGATTGCGACACCCCCGTGGGGTCGAAGTGGATGTTGTCTTTTCCTTTTCTATATGAGTGAATGAATGTTATATCTTTTCTTACTTGGCCGTTTTAAACAATGAAAAGCAAAGAAAACCGTTTGCGAAAACCGTTTTTAAAACGTGGGTGTCGTGTGGGCACCGGATTCTAAAACATTATGGAATTTATGTGTTTTCGAACTGTTTTCACAAAATTCGGCATGGGGGGGGTGCCGTTTTCAAAACCCTGTGGATTTATGTGGCTTTGAAACAGTTTTTCCAAAACGATGGCATCGTGTGGATGCTGCTTTCAAAACCTTGTGATTATTTATCCTTTCAAATCGACGGCCTCTATGTTATAGGTTGATACTAGTATATCATGTGAGTTGTTTGGTTGTATGTGTGCGAGACCCCAACTGATGTGATTAAAGACTGTATGTGTTACGCCTTGAGAGACACTTTTTAGTTGAGACGCCGTGCATATACAAAGGAGACTCTGCCCGTTTGCAGAGTGAATTTGTATATGCGGCGGGTCTGGACACGCGCCGGGGAGTAATGATTTACAAAGAAAAAGTATGGCTGAATTAGGGGCATCGGTGGCTCCTCTTACGCGCGATTCGAACCCCCGGGGCGTGACAGTAAAAATAAAGCAAACCGTAGTAAAACCAGAGCAACCGCCCTCATCGTGCAATCGACAGTATCCCCTGTCCCTGCATAACCTGAACCGGGCACCTGCCCCGGCGACCCAGACCGAGCACCAACCTCAAGAAAGAAACCCAAGCCGAGTACCAACCTCAAGAGAGAGAACCAAACCGAGCACCAACCTCGGGAAACCAGACCGAGCACCTACCTCGGTAAACCACGCCGAGCACCAACCTCGGGAAACCAGACCGAGCACCTACCTCGGTAAACCACGCCGAGCACCTACCTCGACGGGTCGCACCGCTCACACCTTGGCGCCTCAAACCCCCCACCTAAGGGGGCCCCCACTACGTCCCCTCGTGGGTATACACGGGTCATAGACCACTTTTCCGAAAAAGCACACCCTTTGCGGTGGCCAAACCGCGGGTGCGCGTGCTGCAGCCTTGAGCATCGTAACCAAGTACACAGAACAAAACCAACTATAATGAACCATAGAGATCATCAAAGGTTAACTCAGTTAGTTGAGCAATTTAAATATACTTACCGTTTCCAAATCCCGACGCTAAACCTCAGGACGAGTACTCACAATTGATAATCATAACTGTAAGACTTGGCCTTTCATTGACCCTTCCCGTTATCCCTTTTCTTATGACTGTCCGACTGTGGGACAATTTTTGGTGTTTTTCCGGAAAGTCCATCGGGGCTCGCGGACATTTTTAGACGGAAGGGCTCGCGAAACGGAGAATGGGGACGGAATCGGTTTCGGATTCCGACTCCCGGTTCTCCCAGAATAAAATTTTGAAGTTCGGACCCCCTTTTAGGCGCCCCGGGATCCGTGCGAACGATTGGCACGTTTCTCGGGGTAACTCTAGCCGCCGGATCTGTTCCTAATATTTCTTTAAGATCCCTTTGAGAACCTAGGGTTTTAGGTTTTCCCTCTTAGGTTCCTTCGTTTGGCGGCTAGGGTTTTTAAGAGTCGCTACGAGAGGGAAAAAAAGAGAAAAACGGGACCCAACCCCTTTTTCGCTCTCGTTACGACCGACGGCGGGGCATTCGGGACAGGGACGGAGGTTTCTTGCTCGCGGGATCAACCGGACAACGATAGGATGATCCTCTTCTTCTCTTTTCTCGGCGGATCGAAGGTGAGTTTTTCCGTTAGGTTTTTGTTTTGCGTTTCGGGGTGGAGTTTTCGCGGAGAGGGTTGCCGTCGCCGCCGCCGCCGCCGGGCCGGCCGCAGGCGGGGCGCCGCACGGCAGGAGCGCCGCGCGGGCACCACCCGCAGGCGGGAACCGCGCGGGCACATGCCGCGTGGGCCGCCTGCGGACGGGGCACCGCGCGGCAGGCGCGTCGCGCGGGCACCGCCCGCAGGCGAGCACCGCGCGGGCAGATGCCGCGCGGGCCGCCTGCAGGCGGGGCACCGCGCGGCAGGGGCGCCGCCTGGGCACCGCCCGCAGGCGGGCACCGCGCGGCAGGGGTGCTGCGCGGGCAGCGCCCGCAGGCGGGCACCGCGCAGACAGGTGCCGCGCGGGCCGCCTGCAGACGGGGCACCGCGCGGTCGGGGCGCCGTGCGGGCACCGCCCGCAGGCGGGCACTGCGCGGACAGGTGCCGCGCGGGCCGCCTGCAGGCGGGGCACCGCGCGGCAGGGACGCCGCGCGGGCACCGCCCGCAGGCGGGCACCGCGCGGACAGATGCCGCGCGGGCCGCCTGCAGACGTGGCTCCGCGCGGCATGCGCGCCGTGCGGGCGCTGCCTGCACGAGGCCACCGCGCGGGCTGGGGGCCGCGCGGGTCGCCTGCAGGCTGCACGCCGCACGGCAAGCGCGCCGCATGGATCCGTGTCGGGTCGGGGCCGCGCGGGGAGGAGGCTGTCCGTAGGCCAAGCGCGCGCCGCACGGGTCGGTGCTGTGCGGGGAACTACGCCGCGCGAAGCCCGATGTTCGCGGCGGTCGACTTTTCGGCCAAGAGTCAGCATCTGGGGTTTCGAGTCCCTTAGTTTTGACATGTCTTTGTTCCTCAGGAGTGCGAGACGCTACAGGGAACAGGCGCACGATCGCGGACGTGCCGAACACCGGACGACACACACAAGGTGGGTACTTTCGCTAAGGTTAATTGGGTAAGGGCGTACATATGTAAGGTGTTAGCATGAGCAAAGGTGTTTTCTCCTTTAAGTTATTCCTCATGAGCAAAGGTGTTTTCTCTTCTAAGTTACTCTTCATGAGCAAAGGTGTTTTCTCCTTTAAGTTATTCCTCATGAGCAAAGGTGTTTTCTCTTCTAAGTTCCTCTTCATGAGCAAAGGTGTTTTCTCCTTTAAGTTATTCTTCATGAGAAAAGGTGTTTTCTCCTTTAAGTTATTCCTCATGAGCAAAGGTGTTTTCTCTTCTAAGTTGTCCCTTATGAGCAATGCTGACCCCGCTTTTACTTCATTCGATTTATCATCTATACATATCTGGTTATAAGGCTCTGGTGTTACTACACGCACACCGGCGGTTTGGCCACCGCGAGGGTGTGCTTTTCCGGAAAAGTGGTACGTTGACCCGTGTACCCCACGTGACGGTGGCGTTAGGAATGGGGGCCCTCATGGGTGGCGGGTGTGAGCGGTGACGCCGAGGCTGGTGCTCGGCGGCCGAGACAGGTGCTCGGCAGAGGGGGGCACCGGGGCAGGGGCCCGGTGCGGTGTTCGGGAATGGTGCCCGGTTTTTGTTTGGTGCAGGATATGACCATTGTTGACGGTGTATGAGGGGTGACGGTTGCTCTGGTTACAGTGGTTTGCTTTATTTTAGCTTTCTTTTGCTCACTATGATATTTCTAGTCACTGACTTCCCACTCCGTGACAGGTTCGTCTAGGGGCGAGTGCTAGGGCACCGGTGAGGCCGCGAGGGTGCTGTTCTGACTTTTAGTGACTTCAGATACAGTGACTCTTCTTTCCCTTTTCTTTTATTACTCATGCTAGCTAGTTGTGGATTGCGACACCCCCGTGGGGTCGAAGTGGATGTTGCCTCTTCCCTTTTTCGAATAAACGAATGATTGTTACATTCTTTCTTACTTGGCCATTTTAAACAATGAAAAGCAAAGAAAACCGTTTGCGAAAACTACTTTTAAAACGTGGGTGTCGTGTGGGCACCGAATTTTACAAACCTTGTGGAATTTATGTGTTTGCGAACTGTTTTCACAAAGTTCGGCATCGAGTGGGTGCCGTTTTTAAACCCTGTGGATTTATGTGGATTTCAAACGGTCTTTCCTAAAATGATGGCATCGTGTGGGTGCCGCTTTCAAAACCTTGTGATTATTTATCCTTTCAAAACCTTGGCCTCTATGTTCTATGTGAATACTAGAATGTCATGTGAGTTGTTTGGTTGTATGTGTACGAGACCCCAACTGATGTGGTTAGAGATTGTATGTGCTACACCTTCTAAGACACTTTGTAATTGAGACGCCGTGCATATACAAAGGAGACTCTGCCCGTTTGCAGAGTGAATTTGTGTATGCGGCAGGTCTGGACACGCACCGGGGAGCATTGGTTTACAAAAAAAAATACATGGCTGAATTAGGGGCATCGGTGGCTCCTCTTCCGCGCGATTCGAACCCCCGGGGCGTGACAATAACCGTAACGAAATTGCGCATAAAGGGGTTCTAAGGGTATACCCACCTGAAATGCGAAGAAGAGGGTGTGCAGAACTCCCGCTAAAACACTCCCACCCTGTGCCCGAAAAGCTACAGTACGTAATAATGTTAAAAACATCGTCGTGGTCAAAAACACTGAAAAACGGGGTGAAACGGGCAACAGACGGAGCTTCTGGACTTTTTTTCTGAAGTCTGGTGCACGGGTCCAGGCGTGGACCGGGTCCAGGGCAGAAGGCGGCGGCGGCGCAGACCGGGAGCACAGCACGGTGAGCCACTGGAGCATGGCCAGCGTCGCGGACCGGGCTCACGACTACAGTGACGGCGGTCGCAGATCGGGCGCACACCTCAGCACGGTGAGCCGTTGCGGCTTGGGCCGGGCCGCGCACGGGAGAAAAGCGCGGACCGGGTCCACCCACGCGGCTGCGGTGGCGAGCGCCGGGTGCACGCCTAGTGCGTGCACCGCGCGGCCTGGGCCGGGCCGGCGGACGCGCCCATGCGCCGGGTCCGCGCCTTTGGGCTGCGATGCCGTGGGCCGGGTGCACGCCGGTCTGGTGGACCGCGTGGCTGAAACTGGCCGGAATGCACAGTAAACCCTAAATCGTGCACCTTTTCCGTCTCCGGTTGTGACCACGCGACCCCGGTGGCTGCGGCGACGACCTTGTGAGCAAGTTAACGGCAGCGGCGGCCTCCCGTTTGACAACAGCGGCGGCGGCCTCCCGTTCAACACCAAACCCGCATCGCCCGCGACATCCAAACCACCACCACCACCACCCGAAACGCTAACCCTATAAAATAAAAAGCAACGATGCTAACCTTGAATTCGCTGGAGGAGGAGGAGGAAGAAGGAGGGTCGCCCATTCCTCGCTCGATCAATCTCGCAGAAAGGCCTCTCCCCATCTCTCCGTCTCGTTTCCTACGCCACTTCTTGAAAAGAGGGAAAAAGGGGTTTCGGGATTTTTCCCCGCACCCCCGATCGAGAAATAAAAGATACGAAGAGACAATAAAAAAAATAAACATAATAAATAAATCCCAATCATCAAACCTAGCCATTCGAAAATTGAACGGGGGGTCCAGATCACATCGAAAAACGTGCCGATCGCCGGCACGCATTCCGATGCACCCAAGCTGATGGAAAACTTCAAAAATTATTTTTTGGAGTTCCCGGGGTCGAAATTCAAATCCGATCGCGCCACCGTTCACCGTTTTGCGAGCTCAACCACCTAAAAATACCCGCGAGTCCCGACGGTCTGCCCAGAGATTCTCGAATTCCAACCCCCCCTAACCACTGAAAAGGGTCAATTAGGACCCAAAACGGGAAACCGGAAGGTCGAGGTGCTACAAAATAAATAGAATAACCCAATGACATAAAAAGATGAAAAGTCCGATCGTAGAAGGATCCCGTCCGATCATCTCGGAAAGTGCTTTGACCCCCATTCCGGGAGATCCGTACATCGGAATCCGAATCCGTTCGCTTTGCCGTCCTCCGTTTTTCGAGCTCAATCGCAGAAAAATACTCGCGGTCCAGGCCAGTCCATTACAGAAAACACAGTGAAAAGTTTTCCTAACAATCCCGTCATAAAAAGGGGGTATACAAGGGCGAGGAAACGCCAGGACTCTACATAAGTAGTCATCAATAACGTCTCCAGCTCCCAAGTCACCACACACTCTCCGTGATTACTTCTCAACAACGACCATAACCAGTACGGCATTGCCTGATTGCGCAATTCCCTCATCTCACGACCCAGAATTCGCAACGACCGTCCCTCGTACTCCAAATGCTCACAGATCTCAAATGGAGCGAGTTAATCACGGGCGAGGAATCCAAAAGTATAACACTCCTGAGCTGAGACGTGGAAAAACCTCAGGGACTCCAACAAAAAGGGTGGGGGAAAAAGAAAAGAACACCCAGTGCAACATGCACCAACAACACCCCCTGGTGCCCACTCAACCAGGGCGACCCGAAACACACCCGCACGATCATCCAAGAAGGAAAGAAGCCCTATCAAGCTGGGGTCTTCACTTAGTCACATTCGGATCTTGACCATCCGAGTGAACTCCTCAACTGAAGGCTACCATCAAAAGGGACCCCCCCCCCCCCACGGACACAACCTCAAGCTCTGTTCACCTCAACAATCCCACACAGCGGCAATTGTGGAATCATCAAACTCAAACTCAAACTCATACGGCTCTCCCGCTCATGGTATCCGTCACCACAGTGGGCCTATCGGGGTGATACTAGATGCTCAACAATAATCCAACGATAACTCCACAGCCACTATGGAAGGCATCACTAAAACTCACAAATCCATCTCCCATCACTAGCAATGCTAAAGTCGGCGCTGGTATCGGTCTCATCATCCATTCGCCAAGCTCTCTTGGCACCGCCCAGCCCAAGAAGCTCCTCGCCTCGACAATAATTATCGATCTCGGCCAATCCCAAATAGCATCCATTTTGGCCGGAATCTCGAACAAGCAAGGGGGGGGGGGGGTAGATGTCCAAACATCAACAACTCAACTCCCAAGGCTGACTATAACTCCCCCAGAAATGCGAAGCAAACCTTGGGTCTCTATCTGGAATAATATAGAGGCAACAATCCAGGTAACCACACTACCTCATCCAAGTACAGCTGTCACGCCCCGGGGTCGAAACTGCGACCCGGGCTCGCCAACAGATCCGCCACCTATGCCAAACCCCGCATAGGCGAAGCGTCCTACCTGCAAGAGAAGTGCTACAGCTAACAGATATCAGAGCTATAAGATAAAACTGCTGTAAAAATAAAACGAAACACTGTACAACTGGAAAAATAATGCAACAATATCCACCTCCCAAAAATGATAATCGTACAATATCCTCAGATACAAAACTCATAGCTCAACAGGGAGGTATCTCCAATAAATACATCAGTGTACAGGCTCTCAGTACATATCATCCTCACTACAACAGTCTCTCAAAAGAGGAAATAAAATAACTAATCTAATGAAGATCTTCTCTGAAGGGGGTACCGCTACTCTCCAACGACGGGTAGGGATCTAGCACGCGACTCCCACGCCTCGATCAACAAACGCAGAATCAGCAACACCTGCTAAGACTCTACAAAACAAAGGAGAGGAAGGAAAAAGGAGGGGGAAAACCCCCAAAGGGTGTGAGAACTACACCAAAAAGGGAGTTCTCAGTGGGTACCACCGCCAGACCCGACGGTCTGCCCACTAAGTCCTCAAGAGACATAAAATAATCAAAGCCATAAAGACTGAAATAAGGGAGCTGGAGACTCTCAACAGCTATCATGCCTCTATCTAAATGCCCAAAAAGGGGAGAACCAAAGAGTGGTATGCAACCAACAGCACATGAAGTGCACAATCGACCCAATCGATAGACCAGTAATCACTGGCACTGCCTGATATGCCTGCTATGCCTGCCATGCCTGCCATGCCTGCTATGCCAGCTATGTAGTTGTCCAGAATCCCATGGAACTTTTCTGGTGAATCCATTGTGTAGAACACCTATTGTCGGTGTGTCAGGCCCATAGTGCATCAAAGGGATGCAACAGATGGACCCTGTGAGATATCTTTTGCTGTATTGGCCTTCGGCTGCCTTTGTCGAAGTTTTGAAAGGGTTTTTGGCCAAACAGAGGTTGGAATTGGATTCAGCACGGAAAAACACTTGAAAACGACTATTTTCTTGTTAAATTTGGAGTCCGGATACCCAAAAACGGACTCCCGGAAAATTTTAATGGTTTTCGGTGCATGGGAGGGGCCGTGGACCGCGGGAATGCCACGTGTCAGGTGCTGATTGGCCAGTCCGCAGCTCTCGGTCCACAGAGAGGTGCGGCTGGGTGCATAGGCCGGGCGCGGGACACGTGTCGGGTGCTGGTTGGCCGGCGCAGAGTGCGCGGTCCACGGGGTTTGGCGCGGCGGTGCATGGACCAGGGCGGGGGGCACGTGGCAGCCCCCGGTTGGTCGGTGCACGCGGCACGGTCAACGGAACCTGAAGTAGGGTGCGTGGACCGAGTGCATGGGACACGTGTTGACGTGTCATTGGTTGGCTCACCGGGCGCGGCGCACGGGGGCGCGGGACCCCGCCTCGGGGCGCGTGCATGGCAGGCGTCGCCTGCCCGCACGTGTGACCGCGACACTGTGCAGGCCAGATGGTGCCCTGCCATTGGCGGGCGCCACCTACCGGTTTGACCGGGGGAGGCGCCACGCGGCGACAGCAAGCGCGCCCCGCACAGCAGTTTGCTGTGCGGGACACGCGTCGGCCCCCGGGAGGGCGACGTGGCCGCTCCCGGCACGCCCCGCACAGCTGTTTGCTGTGCGGGTGACGTGGCTGCTCTAGGGCGTTTCGGATTCATCCCCGCGGTATGCTATACCTCCGGTTTCGGGCGCCCGAAATGTGGTCCAGCGCTCGAAACCGGGGACAAATTGGTCATTTTCCAATTTGTTTTTGTGGGCCTATTTATAGCCCGAGCCTCTTTCACAGTGGGCTTTTTGGCATTTCTAGGCCTCTTCTCTCTGCGATTTCTTCAGAGAAGTTGCTCCTCGTGCTGTGCTGCTTCCCTCTGCAGAGTTTGGGGATTTTTCGGTGCACGGTTTTCGAGATTCCCATTTTCTTGGCGCATTGCGACGTTTCTTCTTCGGTGTTTCTTCCGTCGCGTTTCGGTGCACGAGCTCCCCCGGCCTACTCCGACCATCTTTTCGAGCGATTTCTTCGCCGTTGGATCCGCGACAGGTAAGGCTACGATTTCGGTGTTCTCCGCATTTTCTCGTTTCACGCATTTCGAGGAGCTTTTCCATGCTCACCGAGGCCCATATTTTCTGTGAGAATCTTCAAGGATAGCGGAGTGTTTTGAGGAGTTCTCCGCGCACGAGCATCGGATCAAGACGAGCTTATACACTTTTTTTCATCTACTCGACGCGAGGATCATCACAATATTTTTCTTGGATTTTTCAGAGACCTTCCCGGAGGTATACATTTCTCTTTTTATCTGTACAAGAGTTTACAGTTGGATGGTTGTGAGATTTTGCGCACCGATATTGTGGAATTTGTAACTTGGTCTACGGTGCTCAGAATTGGACCCGCAGGTACCCGTTTTGAAGGTCTCAACACGAGGATCGATGTGGTATTTATTTCAGAATTTTTGGAGCCTTATCTGTAGGTGAAAAATTGCTATCTTTGCGGCTGAAATTTCAGATTGTAATACTTGGTTAAATTTGGGATTTAAGTGTAACTGTAAACCTTGTTTTGTACCCAGGAGAGTTTGCGGGTATTGCTAGACCCGTTGGATTTGGTGTTTGGAGATTTCTTGATATTATCAGCTGTGGGACATCGGACTGTTCAGCCCTTCGAGGTGGGTGTTGTTGCGAATCTCTTACTTTTGACTACCCACTAGGCTTATTGGAGTGTTTGCCATGTTAGGAAGTTAATTACACCCTCTGAATGATGTTTGCATGCGTATGTGAGATAGATGGGCTATATGTTAGTACTTGCTTACTAATGACATTAGTGAATTAGAGTGGTAATATCACTTGAGAGATAGAAGGCTCTATTAGTAACTTTGTGGATATTATGCATGATTTACTAGTACCTAGGGTACTTAGGCCATTGTGATGAATTATTGCCAGCATGCTTTATTTCACGGACACTTGCATTTATTTTACCAGGTACAGGACAATTGCATGCTTGTTTGGACATCTAGTTAGGCCACTATTTACTGCTGCACTATCATATTGGGAAATGACTTAGGAGAAACCATGTTTAGCTGTTCTCCTTTCTATTCAGTTGCATGTTGCTCGGGTTAGAGCAGGGGTATGGGATAGTGTCGTCGAGGTCATCGAGTCAGGGTCAGATTTGACTCGATTATGGATCGTGGGGCATTGTGGTAACCGCGGACAGCAGTCGGTTAGCCAGATGTTGATTACTTTATCAGAATTGGACTTGTGGGGTGTTGCGGCGACCGCGGACATTAGGCGGTTGACCGGATGTTTTACTTATGCATCTGATTGGGTATCAGATTTCCCTAGTGGATGGAGTTTCCCACTTATTGAGTATTATTGCACCAGATTGGGGATCGGGGTTTTGTTAGTGGATGGATTTTCCCACTTTGATCATAGTCATGATCCAGTCCTGCTATATTGTGATACTGATGACAGAGATAGTTTACTCGTGTGGGTCGCTCCCCTCGAGTGCCACTCCGGAAGTAGGCTTTTCGGACCCAGCCTTGTGTGCGGGTCTGATACTTATTTTGGGAAGCGAGCCGTGTGGGCCGATCCCGCTGTTTCGAGCCATGTGTGCAGATTCCGTTGAGCAGGCAATGCTAGTTTTACTGGTGGCACATGATTGGGTTATTTGGATAGATACGGTTTTCTGATGCATTCATACAGTCATCTCTTTTGATACTGCATTTAGAGGCATAGTAGTGTTAGTTTTTGCCTCTAGTAGTCCTAGTGGGCACGTCAGAGTTTGAGGTTTTCCCACTAGGGGAGGCTACTGTTCTTTATAGTAGTTCTCACCGCCATTGTCTTTCTCTTCTTTCTCCCCCCTTTGTTTTGCAGAGTCTTCTGCGGGAGTTGTAGGGCCGTCTCGGGCAGACCGAGTTAAGCAGATCGCTGATTAGATAGCTTGTCTACCCCGACTTCGAGCTTAGTCGTGTATTAGTTGTACCCCTTTCTTTTCTCAAATAGTTGTAGTTATTTTGGGTCTGGCTCTTGCCAGCTGTTTGTACTTATTTGGTGAGCTGGGAGAGACACTTGTATATTTTGAGAGTTTTTACTATGCTTTTACTTTCTAGCAGTAGTCTGAGATGTCGTAGTTTTATTTTAGCTCTGTTTTATGCTCCTTTATTATATCTTGTATCTCCGAGCAGGTTACCAGCACTTCGTGTACACGGGAAATTCTGTGTGCACGGCGGATCTGTGGACGGGCCCGGGTTCTGGTTTACACCCGGGGCGTGATAGATTAGTTTGGTATCAGAGCTTAGGGATAGGTCAGTTGGGACTTAGGAAAACCCTAGGCTTTTTGCAGACCCTAGGATGATAGGGCGTGAGTGGCGTGATTTTTTGCGAAAGTCGGTGATTTTGGTTAGTTGACTCTTCCTGTGAGTGAAGAGGGATCGACATATCCTATTTCTGTTGAACAATTATGTTCGCTGCAGACAACATAAAGTTGCAGAAATAGGGGGATGTCTTTGGCTTTCGCTAGATTGGGTCTTGTGGGGTTTTGTTATTGATTTTTGGTTTCCTGTGGCAGGATGTCTCCGCGTCGGCGTTCACCCACCCGGGGTACCCCCGCACTTTCCGAGGAGTCTGAGCGGGCGGTATCCGCCGAGCTGGGAGAACTGCGGGCTTTAGTGACTCAGTTGGTGGCGAGGAGCTTTCGTCAGGACCAGCGCCTGGAGCAGTTACTGGCGCAGCGGGGTGACTTGGCAGTTGGCGAGGGGGCCGGGGCTTCAGAGCAACGTCCAGACAGGAAACGCCCCGCCCCTGATGATGATGGACAGGCCAGTTCAGGGAGACCATCACGACCCCCGCGGCCCCAGCCTCCTGGCCGTGGGCGTCTTGATCGACGAGAACCTGGTGGATTTCAGAGGCCACCGCAGCAGCAGTCTCTACGGTCTCGAGCGTTGGCCCGGTGCGTTTTCTGTAGGGAGCAGCATCCATCTGATACTTGTGGCTTGAGGGATGGTCGATGCTTCCGATGTGGGCAGCCAGGCCACATCCGATCTATGTGCCCCTTTCGGACTTTAGTAGCACCTTCTTCAGCATTGGCCCCTACCGCATCCCAGTAGGGGTCGCGGTCACGGCTACAGAGATGGCAGCGGCAGCAGAGGCAGCCCCAGCAGGCAGGCAGGTGCATCATCTGTGGAGGTCGGCACTTTGTCAGTACTTATGATCAGCGGCACGAACGCTGCTATCTTTGTGGCCTGTTTGGACATTTCCGGGCTACGTGCCCTCTGTCGGCACGTGCAGCACCGATTTCGGCATCTGTTCCTACCACTTCCCAGCTGCGACCGGGAGCTTCATCGACAGGTCTCCAGGCAGACCGAGTTTCGCCTCCACACCCTTTGGCGAGAGACAGCCGATGTTGAGTGATCAGGGCGGCTTAGCGCAGGCGTGGGATTCTGCTACGGCTGACTGTGTGGTGGCAGGTATGGTTTATTTCTGGCACTTGGATTCTTGTCTTATTCGTTATACGAGCATCGCATTCTTTTTAGTAGATCTGTTGCATCATCGCATGGGTTCGAGGTAGGGCTTTTACCACGGGCACGAGAGGTTCGGTTTCCCGATTACACTGCACGTGGAGGAGTGTTAATGGTCCTGCCCGATGCAGATCGAGTCATGGATTTTGCCAGCGGACCTGATGGTCCTGTATCAGCTGTAAGATTTTGTTATAGTAATTGGGATGTTTGGCTAGCTCGCTATTTCACGGCAATTAATTGCGCCGCATGAATGGTGACCTTTAGCGAGCCAGGCCAGGAGATGATAGTGTAGAGGGTGCCAGAGTTCTTTCTTCGCCTCGGTAGTTTCGACTTCCCGTGTGAGGCAGATGATGCGCAGTGGATGCGTGGCCTTTTTGGCTTGTGTGGTTAAGGAGCCTATGGCGGCACCGGGACTCGGGGGTATCCCTATTGTCCACGAGTTTCTGGATGTGTTTCCACCGGAGCTGACTAGCATGCCGCCGGATAGGGAGATCGAGTTTTCGATTGACGAAGTCCCAGGAACTGCGCCAATCTTCAAGGCTCCTTACCGAATGGCACCGGCTAAGCTGCGAGAGTTAAAGGCGCAACTTCAAGATTAAATGGACAAAGGTTTTGTGAGACCAGGTGTATCGCCTTTGGGAGCGTCGGTGTTATTTGTGAAGAAGAAGGATGGGTAGCTTCGATTGTGTGTGGATTTCAAGGAGCGTCCGTGTTCTCGAAGATTGATCTCTGTTCCGGAATTTGAGTTGGCGTATTTCGTGAATTCGGTTAAGTCTTGAAGATTGAAGATAAAGAAAGTTGGATCATTTAACTCAATCTCAAGAAAGAAGAATTCAAAAGGATCAGGTATGTTTAACTAATTATTTTTGGTGATCCGAATACTTCTTATAGTGTAGAAACACTTGGATGGATTTCTATTTGCATAAAAATCAAAAACTGGACATGGGACATGTTCAGGATCCGGATCAGACTTTCCAATCCGGATCCCGAAGGGTGTTCGTTCATACACCAGTTCAATCCGGATCGTAGCCTCCCTTGATCCGGATCCCGAACACTGGTTTTACCATGTTTTATGAACGATCCGGATCAGGCTTTGCAATCCGGATCCCGAACGTTGGTGTTTGGTGAAACTGTATGAACGATCCGGATCAGGCACTTCGATCCGGATCCCGAACCTTGGTTTTTCTGGAAACTGTTTGTCTCGCTACTGCAATCCGGATCGCCGAAGTCCGATCCGGATCGCCGTCCTAAAAAATTCCAGAAAAGGTTAGTTTTTGATCCTTATCCTCTTCCAATGGTTTCTAACCTATATATAGACCCTTTAATTCATCTTTTAGGGTAACCCAGGAAAAAGGGAAAAAGACGACCGAATTAGATAGATCCACAAATAGAGAAGAAAGGAAATCAATAGATTAAATCTTATGTTTCTTCATCTATATTGATTGATTTGATTCTAGGTTTTCATACTCACATTTTGAGTAGAATCAAATCAATGAATACTTAGATGGTATTTCCGATCTATTTCTAATCTAAGTATTCGGCGGATCATCACCACCCAAAAACAACGATTTTCCCAAAATCGGCGCGTGGACTCGCGTGGCCTTGTGGATTCAAGGTGCTACCGCTCTCGTGGATTCGGAGCGAGGTACGTTCGTGGATTCGAAGCGTGCTACTGGGTGAAGACCGTGGATTCGGTCGGACGTCGTGGATTCGACGTTGGACGCAGATCGTGGATTCGTGAAGCGTCGTGGAGCGAGCGGAGAAGATCAACTAGGAGCGTATGGAAAAGGTCGAGTCGTCTGTGAGTACGGTATATCACCTTGTACGTGCTTAATTCTAGTGGATTTCACCGTGTTATCGGTCCCGAGGTTTTTTACTCCGGTTTGGAGTTTTCCACGTAAAAATCTCTGCGTGTTATTTATTTTTCCGCATTGGGTTTTATATTGCAAAGATTTTTGAGTGTTTATTGTTTACACCTATTCACCCCCCTCTAGGTGTTTTTTTCCCCTATTTAGATCCAATTATACATAACCCAACAAGTGGTATCAGAGCGGGAATAGGGTTGAAAACAATGGTTGAAGGTGGAAACATCAACAGACCTCCGTTCTTCGATGGAACAAATTATGCGTACTGGAAAGTACGGATGAAAGCCTTTTTAATTTCCATCGACGAACGGGTGTGGCAATCAATTGAATTAGGATGGTCTAATCCAACTGAAATTCTTGCTGATGTTCGCACCATCAAACCTAGGTCGAAATGGACCAAGGAAGAGATAGATACTTCTTCTTACAATGGCAAAGGGATTAACGCTTTATTTAATGCTTTGTCACAAACAGAGTTCTCTCGCGTCTCGGCATGTGAGACTGCGAAAGAAATCTGGGATGTCCTTCAAGTTACGCATGAGGGAACTAACCTTGTGAAGATTCAGAAACTGCAAATGCTTACGAGCAAGTTTGACTCTATTTTCATGGCAGAAAATGAATCTTTCACAGACTATTACACACGATTGCAAGACATCGTAAACTCATGTGCTAACTAGGGAGAGAAGATTCTAGAATTTAAAGTTGTAAGAAAAATATTAAGAACTCTTCCTGAAAGATTTAGTTCCAAGGTTACAGCCATTCAAACTATTAAACACCCGGACGAAATCCGTGTAGAAGAATTAGTTGGTTCATTACAAACTTATGAAATGACATTTCCTACTAACTATTCTTCTGGAAAGGCATCCTCTTCTAAGTCTTTAGGTTATGCGTTGAAAACAACAAAAGAAGAACACGCGGATTCATCCTCCTCAGGCAATGACGAGAATTTATCTATGGAGGACTTTGAGAAGCAGCTTGCTCTCTTGACAAAAAGATTTCGCCGAAACTTTCGAAGGGGTAACTCAAGCAAAACTCCATCCTTCGTAAAGTCAAAGAAAGGCAAAGGTTCTTCAAGTTTCAAACCAGAAAGCAAGAGGGTTTTTCTAAGGATAAGAAAAGCTCAGAAGGACAAGTCCAATGCTTCAAGTGCCGAGGGTACGGCCATATCTCAACGGAGTGTCCTAATAAGAATCCGTCAAAGAAGAAAGCGATGCAAGCCGTCACTTGGGATGACACCTCATCGTCAAATGAGTCATCCTCAAGTGATGAAGAAGATAACGCAACAGCGTTCCACGCGTCCACATCTTCGCCCTTCATGTGCTTAATGGCTAGTACATCCGAGTCATTGTCCTTGTCACGCCCCGGGGTCGAAACTGCGACCCGGGCTCGCTAACAGATCCGCCATCTGTACGGAAACTGCCGTACAGACGAAGCGTCTAGCCTGCAAAAGACAAAACTACAACTACACAGATTTCAGAGCGGATAAAAAGCTGTACTATAAAATTTCACAACTAAAAAGTTGCAACAACACATAGCCTATCTCCCAAAATCAGAAGATACAAATAGAAGTCCGCTATACAACATCTACGAATCCAAATGGGAGATAGCTAAACAGGAAAAATAACCAACTCCCACAATCCGGGATGGTACATCTACCTCTCTCTAAAGTAACAATGCTGGTAGGGAACTATCACGCGACTCCCTGTCCTCGGTCCGTCCAGTCAAGCCCAGCAGGAACGGAAGAAAGCCTCAGCAACCTGTCACCGACAGAGGGTGTGAGAACTACATCCTACAGTAGTTCTCAGTGGGTACCATCTCCAAGAACCACGGTCTTCCCACTAAGTCTACCAGAGGCATAAGATAGAGAAAAGACTGATGATAATATAAATAAGCTGGAAAAGAATCTACAGCTATCATGCCTCTATCTACTATGCTCAAAAGGAAGAGACTATGGATGATGGTATGCAGTCACTCACTGCTGACAATATGTCACAAGTACTAAGCCCAAGACGCTCTACTATGACACATGCTACGCCATCACTCTCTCAGTGTAACCCAAATCTCAGCGACTGCCCCACAGGGTCCAGTCGAGTCAAGCCTGCGCCCCCTGGTGTATCAACCAGGGTGTCCAATCGGACAAACTCAATATCTCACACAGTGACCCCATGGTAGCTCGGCCAGGGGTATCAAGCGACCTCTAGTATATGAACTAGGCGCATCATCGCAGCCTCGTCAGGCTCGGTATCATCATCGCAGCCTCATCAGGCTCGGAATCATCAACGCACCCGGGGCGTGGTTCGAGGGGTGCGACCCCACCGAACTCAAGTATCTCATCAGTATCACTGTCTCACAAGTGGCTCCTGCAGGCTGTAGTCCTCGATCAAACAGATCGGTATCACGATGCTCAAAGCACAACTCAGTCGGAGAACCCTCCACGACTCAATCTCACAACACTGACCCACTCAACGAAGGTACTACTCGGCTGGGACCACCGTCTCTCCCGACGGCTCCCTCAACAACACCCCACTGAACTCAACACACAACACACGGCCGGAGCTACTCCACGGCCAGATCTGCGAAGGGTCCGAAACCCCGGGGAACTAACATCTACGTCCCCAAGAAAGAAAACAGCCCTTAGAACCCAGATCACTCGAATCCGCTCGGGTGGATAGGTTTATAAGAAACCATGTCATTTATTTCAGAAAACCATTCGATCTGAGAGAAATCCATCTTATTAGTGATTTTTAGTCTTTTTAGGAAAACCCTTTGAAATCAAGTTTTATGCCCAAACCTCGAAGAGCTAATGCCCTCGTCCTATCACACAAGAACAGACTCAGGCAACCTTGCGAGGCTTGGAAGAAACATTGGCTGACTAAAATCATGTGTTCATCCAAAAAGGTTCTGGGTTCAAGGTCCTGCTAACACACGTGCACCACGATCACAACAGAGTGGTGACGAGAAGAACAACGAAAAGGAAAACCCCGGGACCACCGTTTAAATGAAACGGTTCCCCAAAACACTAACACTGGCCTAACCCATCCACCAGACCCCACTCGGCCCCCCGGGCCCGAGTGCAACACCCGTCCCACAACACTCGGACCACTCAGCCCACTACCCGGGTGAGGAACACTATGTCCAGAAGAGTATGCAACGTGTGGGATGTCTAAAGCATAAAAGAACCTAGCCCAGATTAAGGTTCTCTAACGGTCTGGTCAAACACATGCACATATGACGGGGGTGCTAGTTATGTTCCAAGAAAACACTTAAACTAGCATGCAATCCTATCACAATAGAATTAGAAGGAAGTCCGTAGACTTGGAGAGAAAAACCAACCCACCTCAGAAAGCCACCAATTGCTCGTCGACACTTGCAATTGGCTCAGCGGGCTTACCTAGCCTCCAAGTGGTCCGCACGCAACACGAAGCCCGATGCCAGAATCCGCACGCGAATCGGAGCACGCAGCGACCAACCACACCACCGCGCGCTCCGCGGAAGCTAAAAACCGCACCGCAAGCTGTCAGAAGCGAAGAAATCGCAAAATCAATCAAAACGGTCAAAACCGGGCATCCGACGGCGAAAAACAGCCTCCGTCGGCGAAAACAGCCTCCGTCGGCGAAAACCAGCGCCCGACGGCGAAAAACAACACGCGGCGGCGAAAAACAGCTACGTCGGCGAAAACCAGCGCCCGACGGCGAAAAACAGCACGCGGCGGCGAAAAACAGCTCCGTCGGCGAAAACCAGCGCCCGACGGCGAAAAACAGCACGCGGCGGCGAAAAACAGCTCCGTCGGCGAAAACCAGCGCCCGACGGCGAAAAACAGCACGCTGCGGCGAAAAACAGCTCCGTCGGCGAAAACCAGCGCCCGACGGCGAAAAACAGCACGCGGCGGCGAAAAACAGCTCCGTCGGCGAAAACCAGCGCCCGACGGCGAAAAACAGCTCAAAAATCAGCTTGCGAAAATCCTGCGAAAACCGCTCGCGAAAAACTGCCAGAAAACCGCTCGCGAGACTGCTCGCGAAAACAGCGAGAAACGGCTTGCGAAAAACAGCGAAAACCTGCGCGAAAGCCAGCGCGAAAACTGCTCGCAGCCTGCTCGCGAAAACTGCCCAAAATCTGCTTGACGGCGAAAAAGCAGCAGCCGACGGCGAACACCGCGGCCGACGGCGAAAACAGCGGCCGACGGCGACCCACGGGCTCCGACGGCGAAAACACGGCGCCGGCACGCAAACCGAGGAGTCGCCCGCCGTCCGGGAGCACGCCGAGCAGCGAAAACACCAGCCGCGCGACGAGGGAGGCCCGCCGCACGACGCCAAACCAAGCAGTGCCGCGCAGCGACCCGCTGCGCGGTGCCGGAGCGCGCCGCGCAGCGCCCAGCGGCGCTGCGCGCGGCGCCCAGCGGCGCTGCGCGCGGCGCCCAGCGGCGCTGCGCGCGGCGCCCTGCGGCGCTGCGCGCGGGCCCGCTCGCAGCCCACCGCGCTGCGCGCGGTCGCGCGCGCCCGCGCGCCCGCACAGGCCCGCGCGCGGCCCTGCCACGCGCGGCCATGCCGCGCGCGCCTGCGCGCGGCCAGGAAGTGCCGCGCGCCCCTGCGCGCGGCCCTGCCGCGCGCGCCTGGGCGTGGCCTGGAAGTGCCGCGCGCGCCCGCGCGCGGCCAGGCAGCGCCGCGTGCCGCGCTTTGCTGCACGCGGCGCCGCGCCCAGCGGCATGTCGCCGCAGGGTGCTGCCAACAGCAGCACCCTGGCGCCGCGCGTGCGCCGTTGCGCGCGCGCGCGGCCGCCGGCGATGGCAAATCCAATAAATTAATAAAAATTCCCAAAACATCCGAAAAACCCCAAAATCCAATTTTTGCATTTTAAAAACCAATTAAACATCCTCAAAGCTCAAAAACCCGAGAAAACCTCAAAAAAAATCTGAAATTGCTTACCTCGACGACGCCCGCCGCACGCCCACGAGCCCCACGCGGCCTCCAACGGCGAGTCCAAAAATCCAAGATCACCTCAAAAACCCTCTTCTTCCTTTTCTTTTTCATTTTCCTCTCTTTTCTTTTCCCTTTCTTTCTTTCTTCCTTTTTCTTTCTTTCTCTCTGCTGCAGAGGGAGGCTGGGGCCTTTTATAAAGCAAAAGGCTTTATTAATTAATTAGTTAATTAATTAATTCCAAAAACTCCAACTCCAACTCACTTTTTGCCTTCGGGCTCTCCGCCGCTGCCCGGAACCTCCCGAACTCCGCTGTAAATCAAAAGTACACGCGCTCACAGCTTTTTCTCTTCAAAAAGCTCATCCGTTGAGTCGGGGTGCTCAAATCAAATACCGGCTCCAAAATTGCCAGTTCCGACTCACTTTTTGCCTCCGGGTCCTCCGCGTTAGTCCGGAACCTCCCGAACCTCGCTGTAAATCAAAAGTACACGTGTCCACAGCTTTTTCTCTTCAAAAAGCTCATCCGTTGAGTCGGGGTGCTCAAATCAAATACCGGCTCCAAAATTGCCAGTTCCGACTCACTTTTTGCCTCCGGGTCCTCCGCGTCAGTCCGGAACCTCCCGAACCTCGCTGTAAATCAAAAGTACATGTGTCCACAGCTTTTTCTCTTCAAAAAGCTCATCCGTTGAGTCGGGGTGCTCAAATCAAATACCGGCTCCAAAATTGCCAGTTCCGACTCACTTTTTGCCTCCGGGTCCTCCGCGTCAGTCCGGAACCTCCCGAACCTCGCTGTAAATCAAAAGTACATCTGTTCCAAGTGTTCCTGAATTTCCATCATTCCACGGTGAAGTCGGAAATTTCCAATCTCATCCTCAATCGGCCTACAAAGCCCGGAAAAACCCCGAATCGAGCTGGAGCTTCCGCGTTGATCCGAATCAACCCAGCATCAACTGTGAACTCAGATGCAACATGCCCAAGGCAACTCTCTGCTCCAAGCCATCCATGTGGTCGGTGCGCTATCCAAAGACCCGGTACTCTACAGTCCTCCTCCCAAGTTGGAAAGAACGCAATGGACGATGAATCGGATGATTCGGAAGGTGAAGATTTTGCTCTAGCCTATCACAGACTTTTGAGGGATTCAAAGAAACTGGCTAAGCAAAACAAGGGGTTGAGAGGGAGATTGCAGGATCTCGAAGAAGAAGTAAAAAAGAGTAACTTCTCTCTCGACTGATCTTGAAGTGGAAAGGGATGATCTGATTAAAATAAATGTTTCCCTTCAAGAGTCCAATGAGCAACTCGAGAAGAATTATATAGATATGGTGAACAAAGCGAATTACTTCTTGAAGCTCAACGGCGAGGCTCGACAGGAAAAATTGGAAATGACAGAGACCATTCTCCAACTCAAGGATGACTTACAGCGATTTTCATCAGGAAGGAGTAAGTTGGATAAGCTTCTTGGTCTTGGTCAATCAAACAAGTTCGGCCTCGGATACAATCGAACTAACGACAATTTTAGTTTGGTTGGGACAGTCTTTGTGCCCCAGTCGGTATCTCCTCCTCCGACACCGGAATTGACGACAAACAACGACAACAAACCTACTTCCCCCTCTTCGAAATCGTCAAGCATCAAGGTATGTTTTCGTTGTGGCATTGCAGGGCACATAAGGAGAAATTGCAAGATGGGAGCCAAACGCTCAACTCAAGCACTTCTTGCAACGACTACCAAAAGGGTGATTCCTCGGAAATCAAATGCAAATTTTTCGAAGGAAAAGAGCCTCGGTAGTTCATCAAACAAGACGACGACGTCGAGGAAAAGCGACGGATCAAACAAGACGCAACAAGACGACGACGTCGAGGAAAAGCGACGGATCAAACAAGACGCTTTCACCAAAGGTATCAACCTCACAATCATTTCCGACGTACACCAAAACTCGAAAGGTTTGGGTACGCAAAGGTGAAGTTTTCCCTTGTCTTGTTACAAATATTTCCTTGCATGCTTATGATAATTCATCTTGGTATCTGGATAGCGGTTGTTCTTGTCACATGACCGGTGACAAAAAAACTGTTTTCAAAATTTTGAGAAAATCTCCGGAGGACTTGTAGTTTTCGGAGACGGTCAGTCTTCCAAAATTGTTGGAAAAGGAACAGTAGCTATTCCAGATGGGCCGATTCTAAATAATGTGTTATTTGTTGATGGCCTTAAGACTAACCTCATAAGTATCAGTCAACTTTGTGACAATGGTTTTTCAGTTAATTTTTCATCTGTCAAATGCATTGAAACTGATAAGGACCATGTTTTCTTTTTAAAAGGGGTTAGATCTGAAAACAATTGTTATGTTGTTCCCAATAAAATTTCTGAAAATTGTAACTTAGCCTCTTTGAATAATGAAACTCTTTGGCATGAAAGGCTAGGTCACATAAATTTTAAGGAACTTGCTAGAATTTCAAACAAAGACGTGGTCAAGGGGGTTCCTAAACTTTCACTTAAACAAAACATTGTGTGTGGTGGTTGTCAAAAGGGAAAACAATCTAGGACTGCACACAAGAACTTGAATCACGTCGGTACCAAACGGCCCTTGGAATTATTGCATATGGATCTTATGGGGCCGACACGTCAACCATCCTTGGGAGGTAAATGGTATATTTTCTTATTGGTTGATGATTTCTCTAGATACTCATGGGTAGCATTTTTAAAAGAGAAAGCTGATACTTTTGATTCTTTTCACGAGATTTGCCTTCGTATTATGATTGAAAAGAATGAAAAGATCATTCGTGTTAGAAGTGATAGAGGTGGAGAATTCATAAATTCAAAATTCATTGACTTTTGCACTTCCAATGGCATTAAACATGAATTCTCAGCACCCTATACACCTCAACAGAATGGTGTTGTCGAGCGCAAAAACAGGGTTGTTCAAGAGATGGCACGTGTTATGCTTCACAGCCGGAATTTACCGTTATATTTTTGGGCTGAAGCTGTGAACACTGCAATCTATGTTATTAATCGAGTTTATTTGCGCCCGGGAACGTTAAATACACCATATGAACTATGGTGTTGTAGAAAATCCAACATCAAATATTTTCGCATCTTTGGGAGTCGATGTTACATTTTACGTGACCGCGAAAATCTTGGAAAATTTGACTCTCGAAGTGACGAAGGGATTTTCATGGGTTATTCTACAAATAGTAGAGCATATCGGGTATTTAACTTGGAATCTAAAATGATTGTAGAATCCATAAATGTTAAAGTAGATGAAGCTTTCCACTTTGCATCTGATAAATCTACCCCTGATATCTCTCTTGATGATGATACTCCTGTAAATGCATCTTCTCATGATAATACTTCCAATATTAATGATGCATCTAATGGTTCTCCAAGTTTATCTGATGTGCAGGAATCATCTCATATACCTCCGAGTACTCCATTACATCAAACGTTACGCATCTCCAAGGATCATCCTGAATCGAACATCATTGGAGACCCACAAGGAGTCAAAACTCGGAGACAGTTGGTTTGTGGATTCGCTTGTTACGTTTCCATGATCGAACCAAAGAATGTCGATGAAGCTCCTCAGGATGACTACTTGATTGAAGCAATGCAGGAAGAGCTCCATCAGTTTGAACGAAACAAAGTCTGGGAATTAACGACGCCTCCGAAGCAACACAATGTGATCGGTACTAAATGGATTTTCAAGAACAAGAAAAATGAGGATGGTACCATCATCAGGAATAAAGCACGTTTAGTTGCTCAAGGCTACTCTCAAATAGAAGGTATAGACTTTGATGAAACGTTCGCCCCTGTAGCTAGACTCGAGTCCATTCGTATCTTATTCGCTATTGCTTGTCACTTTAAAATAAAACTCTTTCAAATGGACGTTAGGAGCGTGTTTTTAAATGGATTTTTAAATGAGGAAGTTTATGTGGCTCAACCGAAAGGTTTTATAGACTGTAAACTACCTAACCATGTTTTTCATTTGAAAAAGGCTCTTTACGGTTTAAAATAAGCACCGCGAGCGTGGTACGAAAGGTTGACAAAGCACCTTTTGGAGAAGGGCTATACTCGAGGGGGAGCAGACAGGACTCTCTTTGTGAAGCATTATCAAAATAACTTCATTGTTGCACAAATCTATGTCGATGACATTGTATTTGGAGCAACAAAGGATAATGATGCTTCTAAATTCGCTGAAACCATGGAAAGCGAATTTGAGATGTCTATGATGGGCGAACTGACATACTTTCTTGGATTGCAAGTGAAACAAAATGGTGAAGGCATCCATCTGTGTCAATCCAAGTATGCAAAGGAGTTGGTAAAGAAATTCGGATTAGAAGATTCTAAAGATTTTCCTACTCCTATGGGAACTAGCAATAAGGGATTAGAAAGTGAATCTCTTAGTGAGAATGTAGACGAGAAACTTTATCGCAGCATGATTGGAAGTCTACTTTGCCTCACAGCTAGTCGCCCGGATATATCCTTTAGTGTTGGGATTTGCGCGAGATATCAATCAGCACCAAAGGAGGTTCACCTGAAAGCGGTGAAACGGATCATCCGGTACATCAAAGGAACCATTAATTTCGGAATTTGGTATCCTATGGGAACAAGTCTAGATATTATTGGATACTCAGATGCCGATTGGGCAGGATCTGTGGATGATCGAAAAAGTACGAGTGGTGCATGTTTTTATCTTGGCCATTGCCTTGTTGCATGGCATAGTAAAAAGAAAAACTGCATTGCACTCTCGACTGCCGAGGCGGAATACATCTCAGCGGGTAGTTGTTCAACTCAACTCATTTGGATGAAAAGCGTGTTGAGCGACTTCCGGATTTCAGCAACTTCGGTAACTGTTTTATGTGACAACACTAGTGCTATAAACATTTCAAAAAACCCTGTGTTGCACTCTAGAACAAAACACATTGAACTTAGATTTCATTTTCTTAGAGAGCTAGTTGAATCAAATATTCTTCAAATTTCCTACATTTCAACTGAAGATCAATTAGCTGACTTTTTAACAAAACCTTTGGATCAAAAACATTTTATTCATTTGCGTAAAGCAATTGGAATGCTTTCCTTGAAATAACCTCTTTGTGAAACTTTTGTTTAGGTTAGGTTTTGTTTTTGTGTTTTTGTTCATTATCTATGCTTAGACATAGAACATTAATTGAGCATTAGTTTTTATTGACTTTAACTGCATCCTTTTATATGTTTAGAAATTTATTATGCTTTGGATATCATAATAATTCATTTGATGCAATGATCAATTATGTGAATTAAATCATCTTTGTTTTGATCAAAGTCAATTTCTCTCTCGATGATCTCTTGGTATAGTTTTTATCTTATTTGACTGTTTTAGTCGAGTATGAAATCGAGATCAATATTTGGCTGAATACTTTATATCTTAAATAATTGATAGCCAATTGAGGGGGAGTCAAAGAAAAAGTGTTATGCTCAAAAGATGTGGAAAGAGTTACATCCCAATGAGGAGTGTGAAAACTACCACCACATGGAGGAAAGAGCTACCACCTCGGTCGTCCGAGTACTGTGTGCAGCTACCACATGTATACCAAGCAAGGTTTTTCAAGTTTGATTAATTAAAATGCATGTTGAAATACTTGACTCTGTCAAAATTTCAAGGTTGGTATAAGGTGGGAATTTTAATGAAAGATGCTCAAAGAGCCACTCTCTTCAATAAATTGACTAGATAAATTATCTAACTTATCTGGGATTTCAGACATCTATTGATCTTTGTATTTCATTTTCTTTACCGAATTGATAATTTTATAAAGGCATTACTCATAAGATCAAGTTAGATGTAATTGAAGTTGTTCAACTTTAAGGGATTTAATTTTTATAAATTTTCGCTTCATTTGCTGGATGTTATTGATAGATTTGGCATAATCTATTTCTTGTTGTATGAAACGATGATTTTCATTTAAAGTTGATACACAAAAATGCTTACAATCTTTTTCTGGATTTCCTAGAATTTTTCTGAATTTTTCTGAAGAAAAAGTTGGAGCCGATCCGGATTGGACAAGCAGATCCGGATCCCGAACGCAGGTATTCTCTGCGGGTAGCCGATCCGGATCGTAATCACGAACTGATCCGGATCGCGGCTAGGGTTTTATATAGAACAAAAGGGTTTTGATTTCTTTTTACCTCAATCTTTTGTTCAAAAGTCTCCAGAGCTTCTCTCTCTAGAATTCATCCATCTTGGAAACTTTCAAACTCAAGTTCTTCGATTCCAAGTAAGTTTTATTGATCAAAATCTCGGATTTTTCACAGTTTTTCATATTCTTCCTCAAAAACGTGATAAATTTCCGTATCTTTCTCGTTTGTGGATGGTTTTTGATCAAATTTCTTTTGAAATAAGAACCCTGGGTAGATTAGTTTTGATTATATGCTAGGTATGCTCATGATAAATGGATTTTTGGCATTCGATTTCAAAAATTTCGGTTTTAGGGCATATAATGGGAATTTCCCAAAATCATGCGATTGATCTATTTTTAAAATTCCTTTTGCAAAACTAATTTGATTCTTAGTCTCTCTACACGATAATGATTGTTTGGGTACAATTTTTCAAATTTTTGAAAATTAACAATTTTTTCGTGTTCTTGAGTTGTTGCTCACAGGATTTTCTTTTCACACGAAATAGCAACAATGACGTTTTCATGGATCATCTTCCTGCTAGTTGCCATGGTACACACTCGAGCAACAAACAAACTGAAAAGAGCTAAGAAAACTCAACAGAAATGTGAGTTTCATCTGGTCAGCGACTCAGAGGCTGAAGCAGATAATCAAGAAGTTGATTGGGACAAACTGTCGGATGATGAATCAATACCTGTTCAACCTAAGCAAAAGACTTTCGACACGTCAAAAGGTAAAACGCCAATGACATCCTCTATCTCAATGAAAAGAAAAAGACTGGCTTGATGGTTTGGACGAGCACGAGGTCTCGAGATTAACGAACCAATAGTTCCGGATTCTCCACCTCGTGAGGAACAAGTGTTCGTTAATGCGGATTGCCTAAGGGCATTTGAGAATCGTGAGTGCATTGGCGAGAGGCATGTTAATATTGAGGCTCTACGAGATCACTCCCCCGAGTTTGGTGTTCTGATTGAACAAGCAAACCTTATTCAAGTATGCCGATTCCCAGAAATGCTTGGATACTGTCTGCATCACGTGAGGACCTTCTATACAAATGCACGGCACCTTCGAGAAAATGAAAATGGTCCGATGGAGTTTTACACGAATATCCAAGGCACGAGGTTTAAAATTACTCCACAGTTAATTGGCGAGGTATTGGGAATGCAAGCCAGCAAGATAGGAGTTAATTACTTGAAGGGAAAGGTTTTGACAAACAAGATGTGGCAAATGGTCATAAAGGGAATATGTTTGGAGGGAACTCAATCGACGGAGAAGTCTATCAAATCCAAAGAACTTCGTCTTGAGTACCGGTTTCTAAACTTCATCACTTGTTACAATATCCTTCCAAATATACAGACGAAAGTCTTGAGATGGGATCGAATGCTGTTTTTGTATCTCTTAGGACATCCGTCAGAGGCAATGGGATTAAATATCAACATTCCATATATTATTTGGAATAGAATGACGAGATATGTTGAGCATCCTCATCCCACTGAAAGGATCCCATTTCCATTGATTATAATGAGGATCTTAAAGAGATTTCAAGTTGATATTAGTTCAACAACTTATCATCACTGCTTGGGCATGATCGATGAGTCCACCATTGTCAAGTCCCTTCACAAATTGCCTCATGTCACTCAAGTTCCTCCATGCGGAACGAAACCTAGTACCGGCACTTCCGCATCACCATCACAACCAGCACCCACACCAGCGGATGAAGCATTAGTCTCATCCATCTACAAAGAACAACAACGATTATCTTTTGAGCAGGAACAGATTTCGAAGGCACAGAAGAGAATTTCCAATGAACTTGAGCTCATCACGGCAGCTCATATTACCATAACTAAGAAGGTCAATTCAAAGAACAAGCTGGTGAAAAAGATGTTCTCTAAGATGGGCTGCACGAGCTCTGAAGACTCTGAATCTGATGACTGATTCCTTCTTTTTAATTCTTTTTCTTATGCAGATTTTTAATCTTCTCTTGTGCAGGTTTTTAAGTTTTAGTTTTTAGTTTTAATTCTCAACCTTTTGGTTGTTGAACTTGTTAACTTTTCTCTCCTTTTTGGTAATTTTTGGCTAACTTTGTGACAAAAAGGGGGAGAGAGTATTAGAACAGTTTGAACAATCTTGATTGTCCAGTTGAACTATGAAGGTAAGTAAGGTAAGTAGAACTTCAACTTTTGGTTTTCATTTGTGATTGCACGCATGCCTCGACTAACTATTTGCTAACTATTTGGGCATGTAATATAACTAACAAGTTGATGTTCACTAACAATTTTTGTGACATTTGGGTTTTGATTGCATAGGAGATATGTTGGTCTTTAACTATGATCAAATTACATATCTGAATGTATAAATGTCATGGTAAGTATAAATGAGTATAAACTTCATCTCTGTATGTGGTTTTTGAATGATATAAAATTCTTGAGGTATCTAACGATTTCTTTTGTCAAGAATGATTTCTTTTGCAGAGAGTACAGATGTCTAAGTCTAGAGTCTGTTTTAGGAGTTTAACTCATGTATCTATTTTATTTTGGATCTCCATTGTAAATTTTTGTTGTATGGTGATAGCAACAAAAATATCTTTTTGAATTTTTTTGAGTGGATTTATGTTTTGTCACGAAACCGCCAAAGGGGGAGATTGTTACGGAATTTGAGTTGGCGTATTTCGTGAATTCGGTTAAGTCTTGAAGATTGAAGATAAAGAAAGTTGGATCATTTAACTCAATCTCAAGAAAGAAGAATTCAAAAGGATCAGGTATGTTTAACTAATTATTTTTGGTGATCCGAATACTTCTTATAGTGTAGAAACACTTGGATGGATTTCTATTTGCATAAAAATCAAAAACTGGACATGGGACATGTTCAGGATCCGGATCAGACTTTCCAATCCGGATCCCGAAGGGTGTTCGTTCATACACCAGTTCAATCCGGATCGTAGCCTCCCTTGATCCGGATCCCGAACACTGGTTTTACCATGTTTTATGAACGATCCGGATCAGGCTTTGCAATCCGGATCCCGAACGTTGGTGTTTGGTGAAACTGTATGAACGATCCGGATCAGGCACTTCGATCCGGATCCCGAACCTTGGTTTTTCTGGAAACTGTTTGTCTCGCTACTGCAATCCGGATCGCCGAAGTCCGATCCGGATCGCCGTCCTAAAAAATTCCAGAAAAGGTTAGTTTTTGATCCTTATCCTCTTCCAATGGTTTCTAACCTATATATAGACCCTTTAATTCATCTTTTAGGGTAACCCAGGAAAAAGGGAAAAAGACGACCGAATTAGATAGATCCACAAATAGAGAAGAAAGGAAATCAATAGATTAAATCTTATGTTTCTTCATCTATATTGATTGATTTGATTCTAGGTTTTCATACTCACATTTTGAGTAGAATCAAATCAATGAATACTTAGATGGTATTTCCGATCTATTTCTAATCTAAGTATTCGGCGGATCATCACCACCCAAAAACAACGATTTTCCCAAAATCGGCGCGTGGACTCGCGTGGCCTTGTGGATTCAAGGTGCTACCGCTCTCGTGGATTCGGAGCGAGGTACGTTCGTGGATTCGAAGCGTGCTACTGGGTGAAGACCGTGGATTCGGTCGGACGTCGTGGATTCGACGTTGGACGCAGATCGTGGATTCGTGAAGCGTCGTGGAGCGAGCGGAGAAGATCAACTAGGAGCGTATGGAAAAGGTCGAGTCGTCTGTGAGTACGGTATATCACCTTGTACGTGCTTAATTCTAGTGGATTTCACCGTGTTATCGGTCCCGAGGTTTTTTACTCCGGTTTGGAGTTTTCCACGTAAAAATCTCTGCGTGTTATTTATTTTTCCGCATTGGGTTTTATATTGCAAAGATTTTTGAGTGTTTATTGTTTACACCTATTCACCCCCCTCTAGGTGTTTTTTTTCCCCTATTTAGATCCAATTATACATAACCCAACAAGTGGTATCAGAGCGGGAATAGGGTTGAAAACAATGGTTGAAGGTGGAAACATCAACAGACCTCCGTTCTTCGATGGAACAAATTATGCGTACTGGAAAGTACGGATGAAAGCCTTTTTAATTTCCATCGACGAACGGGTGTGGCAATCAATTGAATTAGGATGGTCTAATCCAACTGAAATTCTTGCTGATGTTCGCACCATCAAACCTAGGTCGAAATGGACCAAGGAAGAGATAGATACTTCTTCTTACAATGGCAAAGGGATTAACGCTTTATTTAATGCTTTGTCACAAACAGAGTTCTCTCGCGTCTCGGCATGTGAGACTGCGAAAGAAATCTGGGATGTCCTTCAAGTTACGCATGAGGGAACTAACCTTGTGAAGATTCAGAAACTGCAAATGCTTACGAGCAAGTTTGACTCTATTTTCATGGCAGAAAATGAATCTTTCACAGACTATTACACACGATTGCAAGACATCGTAAACTCATGTGCTAACTAGGGAGAGAAGATTCTAGAATTTAAAGTTGTAAGAAAAATATTAAGAACTCTTCCTGAAAGATTTAGTTCCAAGGTTACAGCCATTCAAACTATTAAACACCCGGACGAAATCCGTGTAGAAGAATTAGTTGGTTCATTACAAACTTATGAAATGACATTTCCTACTAACTATTCTTCTGGAAAGGCATCCTCTTCTAAGTCTTTAGGTTATGCGTTGAAAACAACAAAAGAAGAACACGCGGATTCATCCTCCTCAGGCAATGATCTCTGTTCCGGAATTTGAGTTGGCGTATTTCGTGAATTCGGTTAAGTCTTGAAGATTGAAGATAAAGAAAGTTGGATCATTTAACTCAATCTCAAGAAAGAAGAATTCAAAAGGATCAGGTATGTTTAACTAATTATTTTTGGTGATCCGAATACTTCTTATAGTGTAGAAACACTTGGATGGATTTCTATTTGCATAAAAATCAAAAACTGGACATGGGACATGTTCAGGATCCGGATCAGACTTTCCAATCCGGATCCCGAAGGGTGTTCGTTCATACACCAGTTCAATCCGGATCGTAGCCTCCCTTGATCCGGATCCCGAACACTGGTTTTACCATGTTTTATGAACGATCCGGATCAGGCTTTGCAATCCGGATCCCGAACGTTGGTGTTTGGTGAAACTGTATGAACGATCCGGATCAGGCACTTCGATCCGGATCCCGAACCTTGGTTTTTATGGAAACTGTTTGTCTCGCTACTGCAATCCGGATCGCCGAAGTCCGATCCGGATCGCCGTCCTGAAAAATTCCAGAAAAAGTTAGTTTTTGATCCTTATCCTCTTCCAATGGTTTCTAACCTATATGTAGACCCTTTAATTCATCTTTTAGGGTAACCCACGAAAAAGGGAAAAAGACGACCGAATTAGATAGATCCACAAATAGAGAAGAAAGGTAATCAATAGATTAAATCTTATGTTTCTTCATCTATATTGATTGATTTGATTCTAGGTTTTCATACTCATATTTTGAGTAGAATCAAATCAATGAATACTTAGATGGTATTTCCGATCTATTTCTAATCTAAGTATTCGGCGGATCATCACCACCCAAAAACAACGATTTTCCCAAAATCGGCGCGTAGACTCGCGTGGCCTTGTGGATTCAAGGTGCTACTGCTCTCGTGTGTTGGGTTATATGAATAATAGGATCTAAATAGGGGAAAAAACACCTAGAGGGGGGTGAATAGGTGTAAACCATAAACACTCAAAAATCTTTGCGATATAAAAACCCAATGCGGAAAAATAAATAACACGCAGAGATTTTTACGTGGAAAACTCCAAACCGGAGTAAAAAACCACGGGACCGATAACACGGTGAAATCCACTAGAATTAAACACGTACAAGGTGATATACCGTACTCACAGACGACTCAACCTTTTCCATACGCTCCTAGTTGATCTTCTCCGCTCGCTCCACGACGCTTCTCGAATCCACGATATGCGTCCAACGCCGAATCCACGGCGTCCAACATCGAGTCCACGACGTCCGACCGAATCCACGGTCTTCACCCAGTAGCACGCTTCGAATCCACGAACGTACCTCGCTCCGAATCCACGAGAGCGGTTGCACCTTGAATCCACAAGGCCACGAGAGTCCACGCGCCGATTTTGGGGTAAATCGTTGTTTTTTGGGTGGTGATGATCCGCCGAATACTTAGATTAGAAATAGATCGGAAATACCATCTAAGTATTCATTGATTTGATTCAACTCAAAATGTGAGTATGAAAACCTAGAATCAAATCAATCAATATAGATGAAGAAACATAAGATAGAATCTATGATTTCCTTTCTTCTCTATATGTGGATCTTAGGCCGTATAAAAGATGACGGCTACTTTTTGGACTTATGTGGATTAGCCCTAGAAAAAGAATCATAGGGTCTATTTATAGGTTAGAAACCCTTGGAAAAAGATAAGGATCAAAAACTATCTTTTTCTGGAAATTTTCATGACGACGATCCGGATCGGAGATCGGCGATCCGGATTGCAGTAGCGAGAAAAACAGATTCCAGAAAAACGAAGGTTCGGGATCCGGATCGAAGTGCCTGATCCGGATCGTTCATACAGTTCACCAAACATCAACGTTCGGGATCCGGATTGCAGTAGCCTGATCCGGATCGTTCAAATAAAATGGTAAACTCAGTGTTCGGGATCCGGATCAAGGGAAGCTACGATCCGGATTGAACAGGTGTATGAACGAACCACCTTCGGGATCCCGATCGAACAGTCTGATCCGGATCCTGAACATGTCCCATGCCCAGTTTTTGATATTTATGCAATAAGAAATCCATCCAAGTGTTTCTACGCTATAAGAAGTATTCGGATCACCAAAGATATTAAGTTAAACATACCTGATCCTTTTGAATTCTTCTTTCTTGAGATTGAGTTATATGATCCATCTTCCTTTACCTTCAATCTTCAAGACTTAACCGAATTCACGAAATACGCCAACTTAAATTCCGTAACAATCTCCCCCTTTGGCGGTTTCGTGACAAAACATAGATCCACTCAAGAAAATTCAAAAAGATATTTTTGTTGCTATCACCATACAACAAAAATTTACAATGGAGATCCAAAATAAAATACATGAGTTAAACTCCTAAAACAGACTCTAGACTTAGACATCTGTACTCTCTGCAAAAGAAATCATTCTTGACAAAAGAAATCGTTAGATACCTCAAGAATTTTATATCATTCAAAAACCACATACAGAGATGAAGTTTATACTCATTTATACTTACCATGACATTTATACATTCAGATATGTAAACTGATCATAGTTAAAACACCAACATATCTTCTATGCAATCAAAAACCAAATGTCATGTTAGTGAACATCAACTTGTTAGTTATATTATATGCCCAAATAGTTAGTTGAATAGTTAGTCGAGGCATGCACTCAAACACAAATGAAAACCGAAAGTTGAAGTTCTACTTACCTTTCAAGTTGTGGTTATACTTACCTCTATAGTTTCAAGTTTTCTCAGTAACCATTGTATCATAGTATCATTGTTTATATTTCTCTCTCACCCTTTTTGTCACAGAAGTTAGCCAAAAAATTACCAAAATGGAGAGAAAGGTTAACAGTTCAAGTTTGAGAACTAATGTAAAGTACCGGGGCATTGGATAGCGCGCCGACCACACAGATGACTTGGAGCAGAGAGTTGCCTTGAGCATGTTGTATCTGAGGTTACTGTTGATGCCGAGTTGATTCGGATCAACGCGGAAGCTCCAGCTCGATTCGGGGTTTTTCCGGGCTTTATAGGCCGATTGAGGATGAGATTGGAAATTTCCGACTTCACCGTGGAGCGCCGAAAATTCGGGAACACTTGGAAGAGGTGTACTTTCAGATTACAGCGAGGTTCGGGAGGTTCCGGACTGACGCGGAGGGCCCGGAGGCAAAAAGTGAGTCGGAACAGGCAATTTTGGAGCCGGTAATTGATTTGAGCACCCCGACTCAACGGATAAGCTTTTTGAGGAGAAAAAGCTGTGGACACGTGTACTTTGGATTTACAGCGAGGTTCGGGAGGTTCCGGACTGACGCGGAGGGCCCGGAGGCAAAAAGTGAGTCGGAACTGGCAATTTTGGAGCCGGTAATTGATTTGAGCACCCCGACTCAACGGATGAGCTTTTTGAAGAGAAAAAGCTGTGAGCGCGTGTATTTTCGATTTACAGCGGAGTTCGGGAGGTTCCGGGCAGCGGCGGAGAGCCCGAAGGCAAAAAGTGAGTTGGAGTTGGAGTTTTGGAATTAATTAATTAAGTTAATTAATAATAAAGCTTTATGCTTTATATAAAGGGGCCCCAGCCTCCCTCTGTAGCAGAGAAAGAAAGGAAAAGAGAAAGAAAGGAAAAAAAAAAGAGACAGAAAGGAAAGGAAAAGGGAGGAAAAGGAAGAAGAGGAGTTTTGAGCCGATCTCGGATTTTTGGACTCGCCGTTGGAGGCCGTGTGAAGCTCGTGGGCGTGCGACGCGCGACATCGAGGTAAGCAATTTCTCTTTTTTGAGGTTTCTTTGAATTTTGGAGCTTTGAGGATTTTATTTGGTGTTTAAAAATCATGAAAAATATGGATTCTTGGATTTTTGGGATTTTCGGATTTTATCGGATTTTTCGGGGCTTTTGTTGGATTTACCGTCGCCAGCGGCCGCGCGCGCGCGCAACGGCGCACGCGCGGCGCCAGGGTGCTGCTGTTGGCAGCACCCTGCGGCGAGGTGCCGCTGGGCGCGGCGCCGCGTGCAGCAAAGTGCTGCACGCGGCGCTGCCGGGCCGCGCGCAGGCGCGCGCGGCAGGGCCGCGCGCAGGTGCGCGCGGCGCTGCCTGGCCGCGCGCGGGCGCGCGCGGCAGGGCCGCGCGCAGGTGCGCGCGGCACTGCTTGGCTGCGCGCAGGTGCGCGCGGCACTGCTTGGCCGCGCGCAGGTGCGCGCGGCATGGCCGCGCGCGGGCGCGCGCGGCAGGGCCGCGCGCAGGTGCGCGCGGCACCGCTTGGCCGCGCGCAGGTGCGCGCGGCATGGCCCCTGCGCCGCGCGGTTTGGCTTGGCGCCACGCGGTGGGCCTCCCTCGTCGCGCGGCAGGGGTTGTCGACGCTCGGCGTGCTCCCGGACGGCGGGCGACACCTCGGGTTGCGTGCCGGCGCCGTTTTTTCGCCGTTGGAGCCCGTTGGTCGCGGTCGGCCGCTGTTTTCGCAAGCCGGTTTTGAGCAGTTTTTGCAAGCAGTTTGTGAGCAGATTTTGAGCGGTTTTCGCGAGCAGTTTCGCAGGGTTTTCGCGAACTGTCTCGCTAGCAGTTTTTGCCTGTTTTTCGCCGTCGGGCGCTGTTTTTCGCCGACGGAGCTGTTTTTCGCCGCCGCGTGCTGTTTTTCGCCGTCGGGCGCTGGTTTTCGCTGACGGAGGCTGTTTTCGTCGACGGAAGCTGTTTTTCGCCGTCGGAGGCTCGGTTTTGACTGTGTGGATTGATTTTTGCGATTTCTTCGCTTCTGGCAGCTCGCGGCGCTGTTTTTAGCTTCCGTCGAGGCTGGTTGTGTGTTTCTTCGCCGCGTGGAGCCGCGGGTTTGTTTCGGGGCGTCCGCTGAGTGAGCGGTCTCGTGGTTGGACACGGCGTGCCCCGATTTGCGTGCGAATTCTGGCATCGGGCTTCGTGTTGCGTGCAGACCCCTTGGAGGCCAGGTAGGCCCGCTGAGCCCAATTGCAAGTGTCGACGAGCAATTGGGTGGCTTTCTGAGGTGGGTTGGTTTTCTCTCCAAGTCTACGGACTTCCTTCTAATTCTAATGTGTTAGGATTGCATGCTAGTTTATGTGTTTTCTTGGAACTTAACTAGCACCCCCGTCATATGTGCATGAGTTTGACCAGACCAATTGTGAACCTTAATTTGGGCTAGGTTCCTTTATGCTTTAGACATCCCGCACTTTTCATATCCTTCGGGACTTAGAGTTTCCTCGCCCGGGTAGTGGGCTGAGTGGTCAGAGTGTTGTGGGACGGGTGTTGCACTCGGGCCCGGGGGGGGCCGAGTGGGGTCTGGTGGCTGGGTTAGGCCAGGGTTAGCATTTTGGGGAGCCGTTTCAGATAAACGGTGGCCCCGGGGATTTTTCCTTTCCACTGTTCTTCTCGTCACCACCAGGTTGGGATCGTGGTGCACGTGTGTTAGCAGGACCTTGAACCCAGAACCTTTTTGGATAAATACATGATTTTAGTCAGCCAATGTTTCTTCCAAGCCTCGCAAGGTTGTCTGTGTCTGTTCTCGTCCGTTGGGACGAAGGCATCAGCTCTTCGAGGCTTGGGCATAAAACTTGATTTCAAAGGGTTTTCCTAAAAGAGACTAAAAATCATTAAAAAGATGGATTTCTCTCAGATCGAATGGTTTTCTGAAATAAATGACATGGTTTCTTATAAACTTATCCACCCGAGCGGATTCGAGTGATCTGGGTTCTAAGGGCTGCTTTCTCTCTTGGGGACGTAGATGTTAGTCTCCCTGGGTTTCGGACCCTTCGTAGATCTAGCCGTGGAGTAGCTCCGGCCGTGAGTTGAGTGTTGAGTTCAGTAGAGTTGTGTTGTGGGAGCCGTGGGAGAGACGGTGGTCCTAGCTGTGTAGTACCTTCGTTGAGTGGGTCTGTGTTGTGAGATTGAGTCGTGGAGGGTTCTCCGACTGAGTTTGTGCTTTGAGCATCGAGATACCGATCTGTTTGATCGAGGACCACAGCCTGCAGGAGCCACTTGTGAGACAGTGATACTGATGAGATACTTGAGTTCGGTGGGGTCGCACCCCTCGAACCACGCCCCGGGTGCGTTGATGATTCCGAGCCTGATGAGGCTGCGATGATGATACCGAGCCTGACGAGGCTTCGATGATGCGCCTAGTTCATGTACTAGAGGTCGCTTGATACCCCTGGCCGTGCTACCATGGGGTCACTGTGTGAGATATCGAGTTTGTCCGTTTGGACACCCTGGGTGATACACCAGGGGGCACAGGCTTGACTCGACTGGACCCTGTGGGGCAGTCGCTGAGATTTGAGATACTCTGAGAGAGTGATGGCGTAGCATGTGTCATAGTAGAGCATCTTGGGCTTAGTACTTGTGACATATTGTCAGCAGTGAGTGACTGCATTCCATCATCCATAGTCTCTTCTTATTGAGCATAGTAGATAGAGGCATGATAGCTGTAGATTCTTTTCCAGCTTATTTATATTATCATCAGTCTTTTCTCTATCTTATGCCTCTGGTAGACTTAGTGGGCAGACCGTGGTTTTTGGAGACGGTACCCACTGAGAACTACTGTAGGATGTAGTTCTCACACCCTCTGTCGGTGACAGGTTGCTGAGGCTTTCTTCCGTTCCTGCTGTGCTTGACTGGACGGACCGAGGACAGGGAGTCGCGTGATAGTTCCCTACCAGCATTGTTACTTTAGAGAGAGGTAGATGTACCATCCCGGATTGTGGGAGTTGGTTATGTTTCCTGTTTAGCTATCTCCCATTTGGATTTGTAGATGTTGTATAGGTGCACTTCTTTTTGTATCGGCTGATTTTGGGAGATAGGCTATGAGTTGTAGCATCTTGTAGTTGAGAAAAATTTTATAGTACAGCTTTTTATCCGCTCTGATATCGACTTAGAAACCCTAGGCTTGTGGTTGGACATTAGGATGACTACGTGAGAGTCGTGACTGTTAGCGAGAGTCCAGATTGAGTTTTTACCTCTCCCTCGGGTTGGGATGAGTGATTTGATATGTTATTCTCTCAAAGTGATTATGTTGGCTGCAGACAACATAATACTTTAGGAAGGATAACAAATTTTAGACTCTCGCTGGATTGGGTCGTATGGTGGTTGTGTCCTGATGTTTGTTTTTGTTTCAGTTACTTGCGATGCCGCCGAGACGTCGTGCAGCGACGAGCGGGCGTTTGGCCTCAGCTGAGGAGCCCGGACGGCGGGCTGCCGAGCAGGCTAGGCAGGGTGAGGTACAGGATCTGCGGGCTTAGGGGGCCCAGATGTCGGAGGCGTTGCGGCGCCAGGAGAAGAACATGGAGCTTGTGTTGCGCATGTTTGAGCTGAGAGCATCCCCCGGGGTATCGCCAGTAGTACTCCAGCCGCGACATTGTGGATTTCGACCCTGGTCGCACCACTGATGGTGCAGGAGCAGCGAGAGATTGCCAACCGGTTATTTTACTTCATCTAGTCCCATCCCCTGCAGATTTTGGGTTTAAGTTGGGGCCTTGGGAGGCCGAGAACTGGATCGCTGCTATGAAAAAGCTGTTCAAGGATTGTTCATCCAGGAGAAGCATCAGGGCGCTTGATCTTGCGCCTTTCGTTTGGGACGCCGAGAGTTGGTGGCATCGGGTTCGACCTGTTGGACCACCGAGAGCGAGTTTCCGCGATGGTTGAGCAGTGGGCCCCTTGACACCCAGGTTGAGGCTTCGGGGTCGGTTATGTTGAAAGGGGACTGCACCTGGATATCTATCTCGTTGTGTATTCTCGGCGAGGGCCGACCGTAGATGCAGCGATTGGGCATGTGCGATGGATTGACCGAGGATCACTGATCACGTCCAGGAGGGACGGAGATCGAGGGACCAGCTCCAGAGAGAGAGTCTTCCAGTGTTGCCTGATTTCGGGATAGTGGAGTGGATCGAGGTTGCCATGGTGCCAGCCTCAGGATCATGTGTCTCAGAGGAGACAGAGACCTGGAGGTTCTCGGCAGTTGAGGCGCTAGGATACTGGATTGGAGACCGAGTTAGTGGTCGGCATGGTTATGGAACCTTGCAGCCGGGGCTGTGCCCGGTTAGTGTTCAGAACCCGGTAGGGGCTTTTTGAGCTTGCCTTGCGGTCAAGTGGATTGACTGAGGCCTGTGATTGTTAGTATTTGAAGGATCGAGTTCTCCAGCTGTGTTGAACGGGTTAGCAGCCGGGCCCGTCGTGGACATTTGGATTTATTTCCGAGGTGGCTTAGAGCTTCAAGATCACTGGAGGATTGTGCAGCAACTCCCAAGAGGGGAGATGTTGGTTGCCTAATCGAGAGATGTACCTGCGGAACTTGATTGTTTTGGTAGCTGAGGAGCAACGGAGGATTTTTGCCTTTTGGAGACTTCGATCTTTTGGAAGCCACCAGCCACAGAGGTTTATGTTTATAGACTTAAGTTTACGCGGGGAGTTTGGACCGTGATTTTCGTCTGATAGGAAGAAGTGTAATTGAACCCTCGCACTTTATCGGCTTTTCTTCGTTGGAGTCGAACAAGGATTTGAGCTACCTGAAGCAACCGAAGAAATTCTTACTTGTGAAGTTATGGAATTTACGGTTGGTTTTACCAGTGAAGGTTCGGCGCTGCCAGTATGTTGAGTTAGAGCGACCACCTGAGAGCGAGAGGATGAGTTTGGGTGCCGATTGGTGAGCGCCAGGTTAGCGGATCGCTTGGTACTTGGTATGACTTCCTTTCCTAGTGGTTGAGATCAGAGTGTTGCACCCCTACATGGTTGAGTTGGTGGATTGTGGTTTTGGGTGGCGGCCACAGCAGGGGCAGCTTCAACATCTCTCTCTCCTTGTTTTCCCGTTTTATCGCCGAAAATAGCAGCGGAATGAAAAATTTTCGAAGGACTACTCCAGATGTGGAGGCGATGCGGGAACCGGTTCTTGTTTGATCGGGGTGAAGGCATCGGTCCTTTGGAAATTTCGAACTTTTCGCTATTTTCGGTTGCTTTTCTTTTGAGAGAGAGTTGGAGTTGATGATATTCCCGATGTAAGTTTCTTGGGGTAGGGTGTGTGTTTTGGTTTCGAGGACGAAACCTTTTGAAGGAGGGGAGAATGTAAAGTACCGGGGCATTGGATAGCGCGCCGACCACACAGATGACTTGGAGTAGAGAGTTGCCTTGAGCATGTTGTATCTGAGGTTACTGTTGATGCCGAGTTGATTCGGATCAACGCGGAAGCTCCAGCTCGATTCGGGGTTTTTCCGGGCTTTGTAGGCCGATTGAGGATGAGATTGGAAATTTTTGACTTCACCGTGGAGCGCAGGAAATTCGGGAACACTTGGAAGAGGTGTACTTTCAGATTACAGCGAGGTTCGGGAGGTTCCGGACTGACGCGGAGGGCCCGGAGGCAAAAAGTGAGTCGGAACTGGCAATTTTGGAGCCGGTAATTGATTTGAGCACCCCGACTCAACGGATAAGCTTTTTGAGGAGAAAAAGCTGTGGACACGTGTACTTTGGATTTACAGCGAGGTTCGGGAGGTTCCGGACTGACGCGGAGGGCCCGGAGGCAAAAAGTGAGTCGGAACTGGCAATTTTGGAGCCGGTAATTAATTTGAGCACCCCGACTCAACGGATGAGCTTTTTGAAGAGAAAAAGCTGTGAGCGCGTGTATTTTCGATTTACAGCGGAGTTCGGGAGGTTCCGGGCAGCGGTGGAGAGCCCGAAGGCAAAAAGTGATTTGGAGTTGGAGTTTTAGAATTAATTAATTAAGTTAATTAATAATAAAGCTTTATGCTTTATATAAAGGGGCCCCAGCCTCCCTCTGTAGCAGAGAAAGAAAGGAAAAGAGAAAGAAAGGAAAAAAAAAAGAGAAAGAAAGGAAAGGAAAAGGGAGGAAAAGGAAGAAGAGGAGTTTTGAGCCGATCTCGGATTTTTGGACTCGCCGTTGGAGGCCGTGTGAAGCTCGTGGGCGTGCGACGCGCGACATCGAGGTAAGCAATTTCTCTTTTTTGAGGTTTCTTTGAATTTTGGAGCTTTGAGGATTTTATTTGGTGTTTAAAAATCATGAAAAATATGGATTCTTGGATTTTTGGGATTTTCGGATTTTATCGGATTTTTCGGGGCTTTTGTTGGATTTACCGTCGCCGGCGGCCGCGCGCGCGCGCAACGGCGCACGCGCGGCGCCAGGGTGCTGCTGTTGGCAGCACCCTGCGGCGAGGTGCCGCTGGGCGCGGCGCCGCGTGCAGCAAAGTGCTGCACGCGGCGCTGCCGGGCCGCGCGCAGGCGCGCGCGGCAGGGCCGCGCGTAGGTGCGCGCGGCGCTGCCTGGCCGCGCGCGGGCGCGCGCGGCAGGGCCGCGCCTGCGCGCGGCAGGGCCGCGCGCAGGTGCGCGCGGCGCTGCCTGGCCTCGCGCGGGTGCGCGCGGCATGGCCGCGCGCGGCAGGGCCGCGCGCTGGTGCGCGCGGCACCGCTTGGCCGCGCGCAGGTGCGCGCGGCATGGCCGCGCGCGGCAGGTCCGCGCGCGGGCCTGCGCGGGCCGCGCGGGCCGCGCGCAGGCGTGCGCGGGCCTGCGCGGGCCTGCGCGGGCGCGCGGGCGCGCGCTGCTGCGCGCAGCGCTGCGGGCTGCGCGCAGCGGCCGCACGCGCGCGGCGGGCTGCGCGCGGCCGCGCGCAGCGCCGCTGGGCGCCGCGCGCAGCGCCACTGGGGCACTGCGCGACGCGCTCCAGCGCCGCGCAGCGGCCCCTGCGCCGCGCGGTTTGGCTTGGCGCCACGCGGTGGGCCTCCCTCGTCGCGCGGCAGGGGTTGTCGACGCTCGGCGTGCTCCCGGACGGCGGGCGACACCTCGGGTTGCGTGCCGGCGCCGTTTTTTCGCCGTCGGAGCCCGTTGGTCGCCGTCGGCCGCTGTTTTCGCAAGCCGGTTTTGAGCAGTTTTTGCAAGCAGTTTGTGAGCAGATTTTGAGCGGTTTTCGCGAGCAGTTTCGCAGGGTTTTCGCGAACTGTCTCGCTAGCAGTTTTTGCCTGTTTTTCGCCGTCGGGCGCTGTTTTTCGCCGACGGAGCTGTTTTTCGCCGCCGCGTGCTGTTTTTCGCCGTCGGGCGCTGGTTTTCGCTGACGGAGGCTGTTTTCGCCGACGGAAGCTGTTTTTCGCCGTCGGAGGCTCGGTTTTGACTGTGTGGATTGATTTTTGCGATTTCTTCGCTTCTGGCAGCTCGCGGCGCTGCTTTTAGCTTCCGTCGAGGCTGGTTGTGTGTTTCTTCGCCGCGTGGAGCCGCGGGTTTGTTTCGGGGCGTCCGCTGAGTGAGCGGTCTCGTGGTTGGACACGGCGTGCCCCCGATTTGCGTGCGGATTCTGGCATCGGGCTTCGTGTTGCGTGCAGACCCCTTGGAGGCCAGGTAGGCCCGCTGAGCCCAATTGCAAGTGTCGACGAGCAATTGGGTGGCTTTCTGAGGTGGGTTGGTTTTCTCTCCAAGTCTACGGACTTCCTTCTAATTCTAATGTGTTAGGATTGCATGCTAGTTTATGTGTTTTCTTGGAACTTAACTAGCACCCCCGTCATATGTGCATGAGTTTGACCAGACCAATTGTGAACCTTAATTTGGGCTAGGTTCCTTTATGCTTTAGACATCCCGCACTTTTCATATCCTTCGGGACTTAGAGTTTCCTCGCCCGGGTAGTGGGCTGAGTGGTCAGAGTGTTGTGGGACGGGTGTTGCACTCGGGCCCGGGGGGGGCCGAGTGGGGTCTGGTGGCTGGGTTAGGCCAGGGTTAGCATTTTGGGGAGCCGTTTCAGATAAATGGTGGCCCCGGGGATTTTTCCTTTCCACTGTTCTTCTCGTCACCACCAGTTTGGGATCGTGGTGCACGTGTGTTAGCAGGACATTGAACCCAGAACCTTTTTGGATAAATACATGATTTTAGTCAGCCAATGTTTCTTCCAAGCCTCGCAAGGTTGTCTGTGTCTGTTCTCGTCCGTTGGGACGAAGGCATCAGCTATTCGAGGCTTGGGCATAAAACTTGATTTCAAAGGGTTTTCCTAAAAGAGACTAAAAATCATTAAAAAGATGGATTTCTCTCAGATCGAATGGTTTTCTGAAATAAATGACATGGTTTCTTATAAACTTATCCACCCGAGCGGATTCGAGTGATCTGGGTTCTAAGGGCTGCTTTCTCTCTTGGGGACGTAGATGTTAGTCTCCCTGGGTTTCGGACCCTTCGTAGATCTGGCCGTGGAGTAGCTCCGGCCGTGAGTTGAGTGTTGAGTTCAGTGGAGTTGTGTTGTGGGAGCCGTGGGAGAGACGGTGGTCCCAGCTGTGTAGTACCTTCGTTCAGTGGGTCTGTGTTGTGAGATTGAGTCGTGGAGGGTTCTCCGACTGAGTTTGTGCTTTGAGCATCGAGATACCGATCTGTTTGATCGAGGACCACAGCCTGCAGGAGCCACTTGTGAGACAGTGATACTGATGAGATACTTGAGTTCGGTGGGGTCGCACCCCTCGAACCACGCCCCGGGTGCGTTGATGATTCCGAGCCTGATGAGGCTGCGATGATGATACCGAGCCTGACGAGGCTTCGATGATGCGCCTAGTTCTTGTACTAGAGGTCGCTTGATACCCCTGGCCGTGCTACCATGGGGTCACTGTGTGAGATATCGAGTTTGTCCGTTTGGACACCCTGGGTGATACACCTGGGGGCGCAGGCTTGACTCGACTGGACCCTGTGGGGCAGTCGCTGAGATTTGAGATACTCTGAGAGAGTGATGGCGTAGCATGTGTCATAGTAGAGCGTCTTGGGCTTAGTACTTGTGACATATTGTCAGCAGTGAGTGACTGCATTCCATCATCCATAGTCTCTTCTTATTGAGCATAGTAGATAGAGGCATGATAGCTGTAGATTCTTTTCCAGCTTATTTATATTATCATCAGTCTTTTCTCTATCTTATGCCTCTGGTAGACTTAGTGGGCAGACCGTGGTTTTTGGAGACGGTACCCACTGAGAACTACTGTAGGATGTAGTTCTCACACCCTCTGTCGGTGACAGGTTGCTGAGGCTTTCTTCCGTTCCTGCTGTGCTTGACTGGACGGACCGAGGACAGGGAGTCGCGTGATAGTTCCCTACCAGCATTGTTACTTTAGAGAGAGGTAGATGTACCATCCCGGATTGTGGGAGTTGGTTATGTTTCCTATTTAGCTATCTCCCATTTGGATTTGTAGATGTTGTATAGGTGCACTTTTTTTTGTATCGGCTGATTTTGGGAGATAGGCTATGAGTTGTAGCATCTTGTAGTTGATAAAAATTTTATAGTACAGCTTTTTATCCGCTCTGATATCTGTGTAGCTGTAGTTTTGTCTTTTGCAGGCTAGACGCTGCGTCTGTACGGCAGTTTCCGTACAGATGGCGGATCTGTTAGCGGGCCGGGTCGCAGTTTCGACCCCTGGGCGTGACAACTAAAAACTAAAAACTAAAACTTAAAAGACCTGCACAAAAGAAATTTAAAAAAAATGAAGTTCCTGCACAAGAGAAGTATTAAAACATATGCATAATAAACAGAAATTGGAAGGATACGGATTATTCAGATTCCTCTGAACTGATACAGCCAAGAATTTGGAAGATTTTCTTTAATCTCTTGTTCATTGATGACTGATTCTTATTTACCTTCTTTATTTCTTCCTTTACCTCAATGAGCTCATTTGATATACGTTCTTGCTCGTTGGAGAGCCTTTGCTGTTCTTTATAAATTGAGGTAACTGATGCATCATCATCAGAAGTTGATGGAGGTGCTTGTTGTGCTGGTTGGACTGGAGGAGTTGCTGCCGGTGCAGAGGTTGTTGCTTTGTTGTTGTTGTGCTCGTTGTCGGTGAGGAGGTAATATGGGCTCGTCTGGCTTTGTCGAGAGAGACTTTACAATTGTTGTTTCATTGATCGTTCCCAGACTGTGCATGTAGGAACTCGCATTCGTGTCAGCTTTAAATTTTCGAAGAATGCGCATGATGATCATTGGATAAGGTAGTCTCTCTGAAGGGTGAGCATGTTCCACATAGCGAGCCATCCTCGCCCAGATGATGTAAGGGATGTTTAAGTTTGCTCCCATTGCCGCTGTGGGGTTTCCAAGAAGATAAAGGAATAACATCCTATCCCACCGAAGAACCTTTGTGTTCATATTTGGAAGGACGTTATAACAAACAATGAAGTTTAAGAAGCGATACTCTGGTCGTAATTCTTTTGAAAAGACGGAGTTTCCTGCAGACAGAGTATCGGGCAGACAGATGCCATCAACAACCACTCTCCAGGAGTTGGTGTTGAAAACTTGATTCTTCTGGTAATGAGCGCCATCGGCTCGAGACGTCATCCCTAATACCTCTCCAATCAGTTACGGCGTTACTTTAATCTTAACATTTTTGACCAATGTTTGAAAGTCTCGACGTCCGCTCTCCTGATCAACGAGATAGCAAGCATTTTGATAGAACATCCTCACTGAGTGAAGACAATACCCAGTGGTCACGGGGAAATCGCAAATGGGAGCAAGACCTGTCTGGTCATACAGAGTCCCAAATGCCGGAGATCTTTCCTTCAAGGCTTTGACATTAACATGCCTTTCGCCAATGCATTCCCTGTTTTCAAAGTCCTTTATCCTAGCTGAGCTGATAAAGTCTTGTGGAGATGGTTGCCTATCAACTGGTTGCTCAATGGAAATTCCTCGAGCACTCCCTCTTTTGCGAGCAACACTTTTTCTTCTTGTCTTCCCAGAAGTTTCTTCCATTGGAGCTTTGCCCTTTTCAGCAGCAGTAGGCGGAGCCTTCGATGTTTCCGCAGGCGCTTTTCCCTTTGAAGCAGTGGGAACAGTTGTTGCTTCAACTTGAAGCTCATCCCAATCAATTGATTCTGTTTCAGATTCTGTATCGGAATCATCTTTAGCTTTCTTCGCTTTCTTAGCCCTCTTGGGCTTGACAGTGTCTCTCGTATGTACCATAGCAGCCAGAAGGAGAATGATCCAGGTGATCACCATTGCTATTGGTTTCTTGTGAAAAGAAATCCTGTGAGCAACACCTCAAGAACATGAAAAAATTGTTAATTTTCAAAAATTAGAAAAATTGTACCCAAACAATCATTATCGTGTAGAGAGACTAAGAATCAAAATAGTTTTGCAAAAAGAATTTTAAAAATAGATCAATTGCATGATTTTGGAAAATTCTCATTATATGCCCTAAAACCGAAATTTTTGAAATCGAAGACCAAAAATCCGTTAATCTTGCGAATACCTAGCATATAATCAAAACTAATCTACCCAGAGTTCTTATTTCAAAAGAAATTTGATCAAAAACCATCCACAAATGAAATTGATACAAGAAATTCATCACGTTTTGAGGAGGAATAAGAAAAACTGTGAAAAACCGAGATATTGATCAATAAAACTTACTTGGAATTGAAGAACTTGAGTTTGAAAGCTTCCAAGATGGATGAAATCTAGAGAGAGAAGCTCTGGAAACTTTGGAACAAAAGATTGGAGTAAAAAAAATCAAAACCCTTTTGTTCTATATAAAACCCTAGCCGCGATTCGGATCAGTTCATGATTACGATCCGGATCGGCTACCCGCAGTGAAAAACTGCGTTCGGGATCCGGATCGGCAGATTCAATCCGGATCGGATGCCCGCATAAGAATATCTGCGTTCGGGATCCGGATCGGCAGGTCCAATCCGGATCGGCTCCAACTTTTTCTTTAGAAAATTTCAGAGAAATTCTAGAAAAAGCAGAAAAAGATTGTAAGCACTTTTGTGTATCAACTTTAAACGAAAATCATCGTTTCATACAACAAGAAATAGATTATACAAAATCTATCAATAACATCCAACAAATGAAACGAAAATTTATAAAAATTAAATCCCTTAAAGTTGAACAACTTCAATTACATCTAACTTGATCTTATGAGTAATGCCTTTATCAAATCATCAATTCGGTAAAGAAAATGAAATACAAAGATCAATAGATGTCTAACATCCCCGATAAATTAGATAATATATCTAGTCAATTTATTGAAGAGAGTGGCTCTTTGAGCATCTTTCATTAGAAATCCCACCTTATACCAACCTTGAAATTTTGACAGAGTCAAGTATTTCAACATGCATTTTAATTAATCAAACTTGAAAAACCTTGCTTGGTATACATGTGGTAGCTGCACACAGTACTCGGACGACCGAGGTGGTAGCTCTTTCCTCCATGTGGTGGTAGTTTTCACACTCCTCATTGGGATGTAACTCTTTCCACATCTTTTGAGCATAATACTTTTTCTTTGACTCCCCCTCAATTGGCTATCAATTATTTAAGATATAAAGTATTCAGCCAAATATTGATCTCGATTTCATACTCGACTAAACAGTCAAATAAGATGAAAACTATACCAAGAGATCATCGAGAGAGAAATTGACTTTGATCAAAACAAAGATGATTTAATTGACATAAATGATCATTGCATCAAATGAAATATTATGATATCTAAAGCATAATAGATTTCTAAATATATAAAAGGATGCAGTCAAAGTCGATAAAACTAATGCTCAATTAATATTCTATGTCTAAGCATAGATAATGAACAAAAACACAAAAACAAAACCTAACCTAAACAAGAGTTTCAAAAAGGGTTTATTTCAAGGAAAGCATTCAAATTGCTTTACACAAATAAATAAAACGTTTTTGATCCAAAGGTTTTGTTAAAATGTCAGCTAATTGATCTTCAGTTGAAATGTAAGAAATTTGAAGAATATTTGATTCAACTAGCTCTCTAAGAAAATGATATCTAAGTTCAATGTGTTTTGTTCTAGAGTGCAACACAGGGTTTTTTGAAATGTTTATAGCACTTGTGTTGTCACATAAAATAGTTACCGAAGTTGCTGAAATCCGGAAGTCGCTCAACACGCTTTTCATCCAAATAAGTTGAGTTGAACAACTACCCGCTGAGATGTATTCCGCTTCGGCAGTCGAGAGTGCAATGCAGTTTTGCTTTTTTACTATGCCATGCAACAAGACAATGGCCAAGATAAAAACATGCACCACTCGTACTTTTCCGATCATCCACAGATCCTGCCCAATCGGCATCTGAGTATCCAATAATATCTAAACTTGTTCCCATAGGATACCAAATTTCGAAGTTTACAGTTCCTTTGACGTACCGGATGATCCGTTTCACCGCTTTCAGGTGAACCTCCTTTGGTGCTGATTGATATCTCGCGCAAATCCCAACACTAAAGGATATATCCGGGCGACTAGCTGTGAGGTAAAGTAGACTTCCAATCATGCTGCGATAGAGTTTCTCGTCTACATTATCACTAAGAGATTCACTTCCTAATCCCTTATTGCTAGTTCCCATAGGAGTACGAAAATCTTTAGAATCTTCTAATCCGAATTTCTTTACCAACTCCTTTGCGTACTTGGATTGACACAGATGGATGCCTTCACCATTTTGTTTCACTTGCAATCCAAGAAAGTATGTCAGTTCACCCATCATAGACATCTCAAATTCGCTTTCCATGGTTTCTGCGAATTTAGAAGCATCATTATCCTTTGTTGCTCCAAACACAATGTCATCGACATAGATTTGTGCAACAATGAAGTTATTTTGATAATGCTTCACAAAGAGAGTCTGATCTGCTCCCCCTCGAGTATAGCCCTTCTCCAAAAGGTGCTTTGTCAACCTTTCGTACCATGCTCGCGGTGCTTGTTTTAAACCGTAGAGAGCCTTTTTCAAACGAAAAACAAGGTTAGGTAGTTTACAGTATACAAAACCTTTCGTTTGAGCCACATAAACTTCCTCATTTAAAAACCCATTTAAAAACGCGCTCTTAACGTCCATTTGAAAGAGTTTTATATTGATGTGACAAGCAATAGCGAATAAGATACGAATGTACTCGAGTCTAGCTACAGGGGCGAACGTTTCATCAAAGTCTATACCTTCCATTTGAGAGTAGCCTTGAGCAACTAAACGTGCTTTGTTCCTGATGATGGTACCATCCTCATTTTTCTTGTTCTTGAAAATCCATTTAGTACCAATCACATTGTGTTGCTTCGGAGGCGTCGTTAATTCCCAGACTTTGTTGCGTTCAAACTGATGGAGCTCTTCCTGCATTGCTTCAATCCAGTAGTCATCCTGAAGTGCTTCATCGATGTTCTTTGGTTCGATCATGAAAACGTAACAGGCGAATCCTGTGGTGACCCAGATCTCCGCAGGGCTTCTACAGTGCGATTAGCAGCTTCTGGAGGCCTATGTGGCATGTCGGCGGTGTTTCTGCACCAATTTGGACTCAAGTGATGGACTTCGGGTGTATAATGGATCACGTGAGTGATCGGAGGACCCCGTCGGATGTTTTGATGTGGTTTCACGCGAAATGGTTATTAAAATTGGACTCAGCGCGAAATTTGAGTAAAGAACACTTGTCCGGGAATTTTCGGCAAATTTTAAAAGAGGAATTTGGCAAATCGGACTTCGGATTTGGATTCAGCGCGCGAAAACGGTCAAGATGGACTATTTACTTGTATTTTTCGGAGCCCGGATGACCCAGCACGGATTTCGAGGTGATTGGTACTGTTCCGGCCGCCGGAGGGGCGCCGGCGGCGGCGGCGGGCGGCGGAGCGCGGCGGCTGGCGGCGGCGGAGGTGCGCGGTCCACCGCGGAGGCGTGCACCCGGGCGCTGGCCACGTGGCGCCTCCCGGTTGGCGGGCGCTGTGGGCGCGGTCCACGGGATGGCGCGGGTGCACGGTGGACCCGGGGGTGGACACGTGGCAGATCGGGGTTGGTGCGGCGTTGTGCGCGCGGTCCACGGTGCGGGGAGCTGGTACCTCGGGCCGCGTGCCCGACAGGCACGCGTGGGCGCACGTGGGGCGCGGCGTGGGCGCGTTGACCCGAGGCTTCCGGTGTGGACGCCACGTGTCGTCGCTGGGTTCGGCCACGTGGCGCTTGGCTGTTGGCCCAAACAGCTGTTTGCTGTTTGGGTGTACACGTGGCGGCCTGGGGTTCTTCCGGGCGTGAACAGTAACGGGCCGGGCCCGCTACTGTAGCAGCCCGGAAGTACCGGGCGCCCGAAACTTTGGGCCAAAATTCCAAAGTTCGGATTTTCGGGCTGGGCTTTAAATAGCCGTCTTGTGAGGGAGTTTTGCCCCCTTTCCCGAGCTCCCCTGCCCATGGCCCCTTTAGGAAAGTTGTAGATCTTGGTGTTGTGCATCTTCTGGCAGAGGCCCGGATTTTTTGGAAGCCGCGGCGTCGACGACTTCGGCATCGGAGCGCAGTGTGGCGATTTTTCATCGGAGGCCCGTTATCGTCGCAGTTTGATCTGGGAGGTCAACAGAGCTACTCCTTCAGTATTTTTGGACGATTTCTGCGGCGTTGGAATCACGAGAGGTACGTCTTCGACTTTCGTGTTGATCATCTTGCTGGATTCAGAGTTTATGACACAGTTTTCGAGGCATTTCTAAGCCGCTGTTTTCTGGTGGAGTTTTTGGACAGCGGCCCCTTGCCGGAATTTTATCTCCGCACCCGAGTGTCGGATTGAGACGAGCCTATACACTTTTTGGATCTACTCGTCGCAAGGATTATCATTGTATTTTTTCGGGATTTTTCTAAGGCTTGCCCGAAGGTATACTATTCCCCTTTTATCTGTGTTTGAGTTTACAGTTGTGTGGTTGTGAGTATTTGCGCACCTGTACTGTGGAATTTGTAACTTGGCCTACGGGGCTCAGATTTGGGCGTGCAGGTACCCGTTTCGAAGGTCTCGACGAGACGCTCGCTGTGATATTTTTATTGGAATTTTTGGAGTTCGTTTTACAGGTGAAAATTTCGCATTAAGGGGACTGTTCCCAGCAGATTTGTGATGCTTGGATTTTATGGAATTAAGTGTAACTTTGGGTCGTGTTTTTGTACCCAGGAGGTATTGATCACTGTTCCTGTATTGTTGGATTGGTGGGTGTGTAGAGATATCTGTTTCTGGACTTTCTCAGCTATGCGACTCCGGACAGTTAGCATTTTCAGGTGGGTGGCCTTGTCTCCAAAATTGACGGACTGTGCTTTAAATCTGCTATAGTAGGACTATGCATGATAGTGAAATGCTTGTGCAGCATGTTAGAATGTAGGAATTGCTATTCCTTGTATTATCTGATGGTATTGTCATCTCCTTGCTTTCTACCACCTGTAAATTATAGTTATTGGAACTTGACCTAGCACCCCGTCATATGTTGCATGTGTAACCAGACTAGTAGAAAACCCTCACTTGGGCTAGGGTTATTTCTGCTTTAGACATCCACACTTCTACTTTCCTGGACATAGTGTTCTTCCTCGCCCGGGTAGTGGGCCGAGTGGTCAGGTGTTATCTTTTAGTGTGGGATGCGTGTTACACTCGTGCTTGGGAGCAGAGTGGCGTCTGGTAGATGTAGTTGGTTGTTCTTCTGTAGCGGGAGCTGTTTGGGTAGACGGCGGTCCCGAGATGTTTTATTTTTCTTGTTTTATCTGTCGCCGCTGTGTTAGTGGCAGCGGTAGATCAGTGTTAGCAGGACCTTAAACCCAGAACCTTTTTGGACACACATATGATTTTTGTCAACCAAATATTTTCTTCCAAGCATCGTAGGGTCGCCTGAGTCTGTTCCTGTTTGATTGGACGAAGGCATTAGCTCTTCGAGGCTTAGATGTAAAACTTGGTTTCAACTGTTTTCCTAAAAAGAACTAAAAATCATTAAATATGGATTTCTTACAGATCAGATGGCTTCAGTAAGAAATGTCACCTTTTTCCTATAATTAACCACCCGAGATGATTCGAGTGGTCTGGGTTCTAAGGTCTGCCTTCTTCTTGGGACGAGAACAACGAGAGGCTATGCCTAAAGCCTGTTCTTGTTTGATTTGGATTGTAGGTTCTAGTCTTTCGGGGTTCCCGGACCCTTCCTCGGGTCAGTGGATGCGATGTTGGCCTGTAGAGGCAGTTGTTCGCAGTGGATGCGACTTTGTGCTATGAGTTGGTAGAGTGTGATCTAGAGGTTGTTTCTCTGATTTAGTGGTGGAGATGGTTCTCCCACTTAGCTTTGAGGATCTTGGGGTTCTGGCAGATCGAGTCGTGGAAGTTTCCCGACTCAGCCATGGTCGTGCTTTATCAGATTGAGTCGTTGAGGGTTCTCCGACTTAGCTGTTTGAGTCGAGGTTCTTTTTCCGACTGAGTTGTGTTTGAGCTTGGAGTTACCGATCTGTTTGATCGTGGATCATAGCCTGCATGAGCCGCATTTGGCTTGACAGAGATACTTTACAGAGATACTTGAGATGGGTTACTTTGACTCGAGCGGGTCGCTCCCCTCGAGGGCCACTCCGGAGTAGGCGAGACCGGGTTGTGTACCGGCGTGAGATTGAGCTTTTCTATCGCGACTTGTCATTGCATTTGTCCCTCTGGCTGTGCTGGTGTTGGCAGTCATGGACGTCCTACGTAAGTCCGCTCCTCCGGGACGTAACGGCAGTAGGTTGGCGCATGTTGGCAGTCATGGACGTCCTACGTAAGTCCGCTCCTCCGGGACGTAACGGCAGTAGGTTGGCGCAGGCTTGACTGGACCTGATGAGGCAGTCAGTTCAGATTGGGTGATCAGAGATGAGAGTTAGTTGTGGCATCATGTTCTTTCTGTTCCACTCCTTGAGCATCTAGGTAGAGGCATAGTAGCTGTAGAGTTTACTTTTCCAGCTTTCCTTACAGCACTGCTTTTGTTACTTTATGCCTCTAGTGGACTTAGTGGGCAGACCGTCGGGCTTGTTGGCGGCACCCACTGAGAACTACTTGGGACGTAGTTCTCACACACCGTCGTGGTGTCTTTTCCCACAGGAAACTTCTACTCTGGTTCCTGTTGTTCCTGTTGCTGATCCTTCTGACCGAGCGAGGGAGTCGCGAGCGTAGTTCCCTACCCGTCGTTGGAGTGTAGCGGTACCCTTCAGAGGAGAGCGTCAGTAGATTAGTTATTTTATTTTCCTTCTTTGAGAGACTGTTGTAGTGAGGATTGTTGTATTGTGAGCCTGTACACTGTTGTATTTATTGGAGATACCTCCCGGTTGAGTTCTGAGTTTGTTTATGAGGATATTGTATGATTATCATTTTGGGAGACGGACATTGTTGTATTATTTCCAGTTGTACAGTGATTGATTTAGTTATACAACAGATTTTTTTATTTTTAGCTCTGATATCTGTTTAGCTGTAGTACTTCTCTTGCAGGTAGGACGCTTCGCCTATGCGGGTTTGGCATAGGTGGCGGATCTGTTGGCGAGCCGGGTCGCTGTTTCGACCCCGGGGCGTGACAGATTAGAGTGGTATCAGAGCCTAGGTTGTAGGTCATTGAGGACTTAGAAACCCTAGGCTTGTGGTTGGACATTAGGATGACTACGTGAGAGTCGTGACTTTTAGCGAGAGTACTGATCGAGTTTTGTACCTCTCCCAAGAGACGGGATGAGTGATTGGCATGTTTATGCTCCTAAGCGATTATGTTGGCTGCAGACAACATAATGTTGTGGAATTGGTAACATGCCTTAGACTTTCGCTGGATTGGGTCGTATGGTTGTTGTGTCCTGATGTTTGTTATTGTGCAGTGGACTACGATGACCCTGAGACGTCGTGTAGCGAAGATGGCACATTCCGCATCTGATGAGTAACCCGAGCAGCGGGAGACAGAGCTATCAGAGCAGAGCGAGACCCAAGAGTTATGGATCCAGATGGCACAGATGTCGGAGGCTGTCCGATGCCAGGAGGAGGCCATGGAACGTTTGATGCCTTGTTGGAGCAGAGAGCATAGCCAGTGGCAGTATCGCTTGAGTGTCCTCCAGTACTTTCTCCTATGCAGTGGTACCTTCAGTTGCACTTGTGGCACCGACTGAGCGAGCAGCCCTCCGTGCCGACGAGTAGTGCCGAGGCACCGAGGCAGGGTGGATAGTGGATAGTAGCTGAGCTTCGGGGGACGTCATTGGTCGATGGAGCCAGTCCCGGCAGTCTGAACCATCCCGATTCACAGGTTTGAGTTGGAGCCCTTGTAGGCAAAATTGGGGTTGGTGGTGATGGAGAGACTATCTGTGAGCCTTCATGTGCTAGGGAGTTTATACAGTTGTCGAACTGCACGCTCCAGGTTTCGAGGGACGAGGCGCATAGGATATGTTTGACGGGGAATGGTTTGTGCCAGGATACCTTTCAGTTTAGTTGGTCCCTCCGTTTTGAATTATTGACGCTTCGATGGGTAGGCATTGTGTGTGGAGCTTGACGCTACAGTTTCTTTGGATAGGGATCGGCCGCCAGAGGCGAGTTCTGGATATCGGCGCTTGGCGTCGGGTGATGGAGGACAGACTGACCGGCAGAGGCATTTCTCATCTCCGTACCTGGATGGCGAATTTTCGAGATGCCAGAGATCGGGTGGATCCCGATGGCAGCATCCGCATCTATATCAGAGTAGCGCAGCGGTAGCGTGGATTTGTTATCTGCGGAAGACTTTATACGTCTCCTCAATGTGAGCAGAGACAGAGGTCGTGCTCCCTTGTGGATAGTCCTGATTTTCAGGCAGTTTGGGCGACAACCACTTGCTCTGAGCGGATGAATCTGTGCCGCCCGGTTGAAGGGCGCCACGGTAGTGGATCGAGTTGTCGCAGGTGTGATTTCATCACAGCAGTCGGAGTAGGAGCATGTTGCATTCCTGCATGGACTAGAGGCATATTTGTTACCACATGCACTTGAGGTATATGTTCCTGTTAGTGTTGTGTATGTTGGGGAGGCTTGTGAATTATGTCCTATGCAGTTGAGGCCGCGAGTTATACGGGTAGACTTATTGGTAATTATGGCAGTTCGGCGTTTCGACCTAGTGCTTGGGTTTTGGTTGGCACAGTGCCACAGGATGTTAGACTGCGAAAGGAGAGGACTTTGACCTTCTGCGAGGCAGACGAGAGGAGATTTGGTTGTTGAGGTCGTCAGAGCACACTGGTTATAGCGACAGTGTGAGAGGTGCTTACGGCGGCACCGGGACCCAAAGATATCTCTGTTGCCACGAGATTCCGGGTGTGATTTCACCTGAGCTGTTGATAATGCCGCCGGTTAGGGAGATAGAGATTGAGTTTGGCGTGGGTTCGGGGAAACCGCGCCACCCTCGACAGCACCTCATTGGATATTGCCAGTAGAGCTGTGAGAGCTGATGGCGCAGTTGCAGGATCTGATGGATCGAGGGGTCTGTTTGACCTAGTGCCACGCCGTTGATATACGGTGGTGATGCCACATCGTTGATACACGACTGTGAGGGCCCTTTTATGGGTCGAGTGTAGACAGGTCCAGTATTATTCTGGACCTTTTGATGGAATTATACTCCGGCAGTTGTACGATTGATGCAGGTACAGATTTTGGAATCATAACGGCTGAGTATTTCGCCAAGATGGTGTTCAGGACACGGTAGGGGCATTATGTTTAGTGAGGCCAATTGGATTGATTAGCGCCCTGCCACTCTTTTGGTTTGAGGAATTGTGCTCCAGCTGTACTTGATTGCTTTGGTAACTAGATCCTCCAGGGATAGTATGATCTACTCCCAGAGCAGCTTGGAGCATGAGGAGCACTGGTGGATGTGTTACCATGCTGTGTGGATGAAGCTGTATGCCAGGCTATTGAGATACAAGTTTTAGCTTTAGAAGCTTACCTTCTTGGGTCACATTGTGTTAGCCGTAGGAGCGCGGTGGAATTCCGACCAATGTGGATGCTATTTGAGATTGGCTGAGATCAACATTTATTGTTGAGGTGAGGAGTTTTTTTTGGATTTGGCAAGTGCCAGGAGAGCATGGCAAATGGATGATGAGACTGGTACTAGCGCCGATTGCAGCATTGCCAGAGATGGGGATGGACCTTGTGTCAGTGATGCCTCCCATTGTGGCTGTGGAGTTACCATTGGGTTATTCGTGAGCATTTGTATCACCCCCGCTAGGGCCACTGTGGTGGCGGATACCTGGACCGAGAGCTATTGGGGTTGAGTTTGATGATTCCGTTGCTGGGCTGGGTGGGACCGTTGCGGAACAGGCTCGAGGTTGTGTCCCTGAGGGTCCCTTTTGACGGTAAACTGTGGGTGAAGCAGTCCATGGCGATTGGTCAGGATCCAGAGTGATTGAGCGAGGACCCTAGCCGATTAGGGCTTCTTTTCCTTGGATGACCGTAATGGGTATGTCTCGGATCGCCTGGTTGAGCTGGCACCAGGGAGCGTTTTGGGTGCGTGCTGCATTGGTTGTTCTCCCTTTCCCCCCCAGCCTTTTGTCGCGTTCTTGATGGTCCTTCCACGTCTCAGCTCAGGAGGTTAGGCTTGTGGATTCCTCGCCCGTGATGGACTCGTTTCCTTTGAGAGCTGCGAGTACTTGTGGTACGAGGGGATGCCGTTGCAAATTCTGGCTCGTGATATGAGAGAATTATGCAATTTGGGGGGCCATGCCGTACCGGTTGTTGTTGTTAGGTTGTGGAGTAATCACGGGGAGTGACAGGTGACTTGAGAGCTGGAGACGGCAGTGCTATGTTACCTACCCTTGTTTTTGTGGCACCTTTTGGGTTGAGCTAGTTTCGTGGACGAAACTTTCTTTTAGTGGGGAGGATGTGGTGACGCCAGATCGCCGCAGGGGCTTCTACAGTGCGATTAGCAGCTTCTGGAGGCCTATGTGGCATGTCGGCGGTGTTTCTTCACCAATTTGGACTCAAGTGATGGACTTCGGGTGTATAATGGGATCACGTGAGTGATCGGAGGACCCCATCGGATGTTTTGATGTGTTTCGCAGCGAAATGGTTATTAAAATTGGACTCAGCGCAAATTTGACGTAAAGAACACTTCTCCGGGAATTTTCGGGCAAATTTTAGAAGAGGAATTTGGGCAAATCGGGACTTCGGTTTGGATTCAGCGCGCGAAAAACGGTCACGATGGACATTTACTTGTATTTTTCGGAGCCGGATGACCCACAACGGATTTCGAGGTGATTGGTACTGTTCCGCCGCCGGAGGGGCGCCGGCGCGGCGCGGCGGGCTGCGGAGCGCGGCGGCTGGCGGCGGCGGAGGTGCGCGGGTCCACCGCGGAGGGCGTGCACACCGGCGCTGGCCACGTGGCGCCTCCCGGTTGGCGGGCGCTGTGGGCGCGGTCCACGGATGGCGCGGGTGCAACGGTGGACCCTGGGGTGACACGTGGCAGATCGGGTTGGTGCGGCGTTGTGCGCGCGGTCCACGGTGCGGGAGCTGGTACCCTCGGGCCGCGTGCCCGACAGGCACGCGTGGGCGCACGTGGGGCGCGGCGTTGGCGCGTTGACCCGAGGGCTTCCGGTGTGGACCGCCACGTGTCTCGCTGGGTTCGGCCACGTGGCGCTTGGCTGTTGGCCCAAACAGCTGTTTGCTGTTTGGGTGTACACGTGGCGGCCTGGGGTTCTTCCGGGCGTGAACAGTAACGGGGCCGGGGCCCGCTACTGTAGCAGCCCGGAAGTACCGGGGCGCCCGAAAGCTTTGGGGCCAAAATTCCAAAGTTCGGATTTTCGTGCTGGGCTTTAAATAGCCGTCTTGGGAGGGAGTTTTGCCCCCTTTCCCGAGCTCCCCTGCCATGGCCCCTTAGGAAAGTTGTAGATCTTGTTGTTGTGGCATGTTCTGCAGAGGGCCCGGATTTTTGGAGCCGCGGCGTCGACGACTTCGGCATCCGGAGCGCAGTGTGCGATTTTCATCGGAGGCCCGTTATCGTACGCAGTTTGATCTGGGAGGTCTACAGAGCTACTCCTTCAGTATTTTTGACGATTTTCATGCGGCGTTGGAATCACGAGAGGTACGTCTTCGACTTTCGGGTGTGATCATCTTGCTGGAATCAGAGTTTATGACACAGTTTCAAGGCATTTATCTAAGCCGCTGTTTTCTGGTGTGAGTTTTTGGACAAAGCGGCCCCTTGCCGATTTTATCTCCGCACCCGAGTGTCGGATTGAGACGAGCCTATACACTTTTTGGATCTACTCGTCGCAAGGATTATCATTGTATTTTTCCGGGATTTTTCTGAGGCTTGCCCGAAGGTATACTATTCCCCTTTTATCTGTGTTTGAGTTTACAGTTGTGTGGTTGTGAGTATTTGCGCACCTGTACTGTGGAATTTGTAACTTGGCCTACGGGGCTCGGATTTGGGCGTGCAGGTACCCGTTTCGAAGGTCTCGACGAGACGCTCGCTGTGATATTTTTATTGGAATTTTTGGAGTTCGTTTTACAGGTGAAAATTTCGCATTAAGGGGACTGTTCCCAGCAGATTTGTGATGCTTGGATTTTATGGAATTAAGTGTAACTTTGGGTCGTGTTTTTGTACCCAGGAGGTATTGATCACTGTTCCTGTATTGTTGGATTGGTGGGTGTGTAGAGATATCTGTTTCTGGACTTTCTCAGCTGTGCGACTCCGGACAGTTAGCATTTTCAGGTGGGTGGCCTTGTCTCCAAAATTGACGGACTGTGCTTTAAATCTGCTATAGTAGGACTATGCATGATAGTGAAATGCTTGTGCAGCATGTTAGAATGTAGGAATTGCTATTCCTTGTATTATCTGATGGTATTGTCATCTCCTTGCTTTCTACCACCTGTAAATTATAGTTATTGGAACTTGACCTAGCACCCCGTCATATGTTGCATGTGTAACCAGACTAGTAGAAAACCCTCACTTGGGCTAGGGTTATTTCTGCTTTAGACATCCACACTTCTACTTTCCTGGACATAGTGTTCTTCCTCGCCCGGGTAGTGGGCCGAGTGGTCAGGTGTTATCTTTTAGTGTGGGATGCATGTTACACTCGTGCTTGGGAGCAGAGTGGCGTCTGGTAGATGTAGTTGGTTGTTCTTCTGTAGCGGGAGCTGTTTGGGTAGACGGCGGTCCCGAGATGTTTTATTTTTCTTGTTTTATCTGTCGCCGCTGTGTTAGTGGCAGCGGTAGATCAGTGTTAGCAGGACCTTAAACCCAGAACCTTTTTGGACACACATATGATTTTTGTCAACCAAATATTTTCTTCCAAGCATCGTAGGGTCGCCTGAGTCTGTTCCTGTTTGATTGGACGAAGGCATTAGCTCTTCGAGGCTTAGATGTAAAACTTGGTTTCAACTGTTTTCCTAAAAAGAACTAAAAATCATTAAATATGGATTTCTTACAGATCAGATGGCTTCAGTAAGAAATGTCACCTTTTTCCTATAATTAACCACCCGAGATGATTCGAGTGGTCTGGGTTCTAAGGTCTGCCTTCTTCTTGGGACGAGAACAACGAGAGGCTATGCCTAAAGCCTGTTCTTGTTTGATTTGGATTGTAGGTTCTAGTCTTTCGGGGTTCCCGGACCCTTCCTCGGGTCAGTGGATGCGATGTTGGCCTGTAGAGGCAGTTGTTCGCAGTGGATGCGACTTTGTGCTATGAGTTGGTAGAGTGTGATCTAGAGGTTGTTTCTCTGATTTAGTGGTGGAGATGGTTCTCCCACTTAGCTTTGAGGATCTTGGGGTTCTGGCAGATCGAGTCGTGGAGGTTTCCCGACTCAGCCATGGTCGTGCTTTATCAGATTGAGTCGTTGAGGGTTCTCCGACTTAGCTGTTTGAGTCGAGGTTCTTTTTCCGACTGAGTTGTGTTTGAGCTTGGAGTTACCGATCTGTTTGATCGTGGATCATAGCCTGCATGAGCCGCATTTGGCTTGACAGAGATACTTTACAGAGATACTTGAGATGGGTTACTTTGACTCGAGCGGGTCGCTCCCCTCGAGGGCCACTCCGGAGTAGGCGAGACCGGGTTGTGTACCGGCGTGAGATTGAGCTTTTCTATCGCGACTTGTCGTTGCATTTGTCCCTCTGGCTGTGCTGGTGTTGGCAGTCATGGACGTCCTACGTAAGTCCGCTCCTCCGGGACGTAACGGCAGTAGGTTGGCGCATGTTGGCAGTCATGGACGTCCTACGTAAGTCCGCTCCTCCGGGACGTAACGGCAGTAGGTTGGCGCAGGCTTGACTGGACCTGATGAGGCAGTCAGTTCAGATTGGGTGATCAGAGATGAGAGTTAGTTGTGGCATCATGTTCTTTCTGTTCCACTCCTTGAGCATCTAGGTAGAGGCATAGTAGCTGTAGAGTTTACTTTTCCAGCTTTCCTTACAGCACTGCTTTTGTTACTTTATGCCTCTAGTGGACTTAGTGGGCAGACCGTCGGGCTTGTTGGCGGCACCCACTGAGAACTACTTGGGACGTAGTTCTCACACCCGTCGTGGTGTCTTTTCCCACAGGAACTTCTACTCTGGTTCCTGTTGTTCCTGTTGCTGATCCTTCTGACCGAGCGAGGGAGTCGCGAGCTAGTTCCCTACCCGTCGTTGGAGTGTAGCGGTACCCCTTCAGAGGAGAGCTTCAGTAGATTAGTTATTTTATTTTCCTTCTTTGAGAGACTGTTGTAGTGAGGATTGTTGTATTGTGAGCCTGTACACTGATGTATTTATTGGAGATACCTCCCGGTTGAGTTCTGAGTTTGTATATGAGGATATTGTATGATTATCTTTTGGGAGACGGACATTGTTGTATTATTTCCAGTTGTACAGTGATTGATTTAGTTATACAACAGATTTTTTTATTTTTAGCTCTGATATCTGTTTAGCTGTAGTACTTCTCTTGCAGGTAGGACGCTTCGCCTATGCGGGTTTGGCATAGGTGGCGGATCTGTTGGCGAGCCGGGTCGCAGTTTCGACCCCGGGGCGTGACAAGCCACAAAAACCCACTGTCTCAGAGTTTTGACTACTTCTTGTGGTCTCTAATGATTGCGATTCAGATGATCTTGGGATGCGTAACGGTTTGTTGTAATGAGTATCGGAGGTACATATGAGATAGTCCTGGCACATCAGATAACTTGAAGAACCATTAGATGCATCATTAATATTGAAGTAATATCATGAAGATGCACTTACAGGAGTATCATCATCAGAGAGATATCAGGTAGATTTTATCAGATGCAAAGTGGAAAGCTTCATCTACTTTAACATTTATAGATTCTACGATCGTCTTAGATTCCAAGTTAATACCCGATATGCTCTACTATTCGTAGAATACCCCAGAAAATCCCTTCGTCACTTCGAGAATCAAACTTTCCAAGATTTTCGCGGTCACGTAAATGTAACATCGACTCACCAAGATACGAAAATATTTGATGTTGCGTTTTCTACAACACCATATTCATATGTGTATTTAACGTTCCCGGCGCAAATAAACTCGATTAAAACATAGATTGCAGTGTTCACAGCTTCAGCCAAAAATGTAGCGGGAAATTCCGGCTATGAGGCATAATATGTGCCATCTCTTGAACACCCTGTTTTTGCGCTTCGACAACACCATTCTTTTGAGGTGTATAGGGTGCTGAGAATTCATGCTTAATGCCGTGTGGAAGTGCAAAATCAATGAATTAGAATTTATGAATTCTCCACCTCTATCACTTCTAACACGAATGATCTTTTCATTCTTTCAATCATAATACGAAGGCACTCTCGTGAAAAGAATCAATTATCAGCTTTCTCTTTTAAAAATGCTACTCATGAATACCGAGAGAAATCATCAACCAATAAGAAATATACCATTTACCTCCCAAGGATGGTTACGTGTTGGCCCAAAGAAAGAAAAAAAATAGTCTACATAAACTACACAACATTTAATCGTAGAAAGATTAAAGACAAGAAAAAGGTTTCACCTTTGCATACCCAAACCTTTTGAGTTTTTAGAGTATGTTGCAATGGTTGAGAAATTTTCCTTGATGAAGACGTCTTGTATGATTGATCTTTTTCTTTTGTCATGCGGCTTGTTTGAAGTACTACCATGTTTCTTTTCTTTTGAAAAGTCCTTCTTGATTTCTGGGACGTGAACTCATTGGTAGCAGTTGCAAGATGTGAGTGATTTGATCTTTGAGCTCCAATCTTGCAATTTCTTTCAATGTGCCATGCAAAATTTACACGAAAACATACCTTAGTGCTTGACGATCCCGAGGAGGGTGAAGTTGGCTTGTTGTCGTTGCTTGTCGTGAATTCCGGTGTCGGAGGAGGAGATACCGACTAATGCACGAAAACTGTCCCAACCGAACTAAATCGTCTTTAGTTCGATTGTATCCGAGGCCGAACTTGTTTTGATTTACCAAGACCAGAAGCTTATCCAACTTACTCCTCCTGATGAAAATCGCTGTAAGTCATCTTGAGTTGGAGAATGGTCTCTGTCATTTCCAATTTTCCTGTCGAGCCCCGCCGTTGAGCTTCAAGAAGTAATTCGCTTTGTTAACCATATCTATATAATTCTTCTCGAATTGCTCATTGGACTCTTGAAGGGAAACATTTGCTTTTATCAATTATCCCTTTCCACTTCAAGATCGGTTGAGAGAGAAGTTACCTTTTTAGTTCTTCTTCGAGATCCTGCAATCTCCCTCTCAACCCCTTGTTTTGCTTAGCCATTTCTTTGAATCCCTTAAAAGTCCGTGGTAGGCTAGAGCAAAAATCTTCACCTTCCGAATCATCCGATTCATTGTCCGTTGCATTCTTTTCAACAGTGGAGTTGGACAGCGAGTCGGATGTACTGTGCCATTAAGCACCTGAAGGGTGAAGTG
>JAQNDB010000787.1:0-66570 GCA_029204045.2 Tillandsia leiboldiana
CCTATTGCTTGTCATTTAAAATCAAATGATTTCAAATGGACGTTAAGAGCGCATTTCTAACTGGGGTTTTTAACGAGGCAGTTATGTGGCTCAACCGAAAGGTTTTGTAGATCAGTAAACAATCCTAACCATGTTTTTCGTTTGAAAAAGGCTCTTGACCGGTCTGAAACAAGCACCGCGAGCAATGGTACGAAAGGTTACAAAGCACCTTTGGGAGATAGGGCTATACTCGCTGGGGATCTGATTAGGACGCTCTTGTGAAGCATTATCAAAGCCATTTCAATTGTAGCACAAATCTATGTCGATGACATTGTATTTGGCGCAACAAGAGATAACGATGCTTCTAAATTCGCCGGAGGACCATGGAAAGCGAATTTGAGATGTCCATGATGGCGAATTGACTTATTTCCTTGGATTGCAAATTAAACAAAATGACGAAGGTATTCACTTGAGTCAATCCAAGTATGCAATGGAGTTGGTCAAAAAGTTTGATCTAGAAAATTGTAAAGATTTTCCAACTCCAATGGGGAACTAGCCACAAGGTACTTGGAAGTGAATCACATAGTGAGAATGTAGACGAGAAACTGTATCGAAGTATGATTGGAAGTCTACTTTACCTCACGGCTAGTCGCCCGGATATATCTTTTGGTGTTGGGATTTGCGCGAGATATCAATCAGCACCAAAGGAGGTTCACCTGAAAGCGGTGAAAAGGATCACCGGTATATCAAAGGATCAATTAATTTCGGAATTTGGTATCCTATGGGAACAAGTTGGGATATTGTTGGATACTCAGATGCCGATTGGGCAGGATCAGTGGATGATCGGAAAAGCACGAGTGGTCGCATGCTTCTATCTTGGCCATTGCCTTGTTGCATGGCACAGTAAAAAGCAGAACTGCATAGCACTCTCGACTTGCCGAAGCGGAATACATTTCAGCTGGAAGTTGCTCACTCAACTCATTTGGATGAAAGCGTATTTGAGGCGACTTCCGCATTTCAGCATCTTCGGTAACAATACTTTGTGACAACACTAGTGCTATTAACATTTCTAAAAACCCCTGTGTTGCACTCTAGAACAAAACATATTGAACTTAGATATCATTTTCTTAGAGAGCTAGTTGAATCAAATACTCTTCAACTCTCATATATTTCAACTGAGGATCAATTAGCTGACATTCTAACAAAACCTTTGGATCAAAAACGTTTTATTCATTTACCGAAAAGCAATTGGGATGCTTTCCTTGAAATAATCTTCTTTTTGAAATCTTTGCTTAGGATAGGTTTTGTATTTGTTTTGTTTTGTTCATTATCTATGTTTGTACATAGAACATTAGTGAGCATAGATCATAATTGACTTTAATTGCATCTTTTTCCGCACATTTAGAAATTTATTATGCTTTTGCCATCATAATATTCCACTGTTGCAATGATCATTTATGTTAATTAAATCATCTTCAAAGTAATCAAAGTCAATTTCTCTCTCTCTATGATCTCTTGGTATAGTCATTATCTTATTTGACTGCTTAGTCGAGTATGAAATCGAGATCAATATTTGGTTGAATACTTTATATCTTAAATAATTGATAGCCAATTGAGGGGGAGTCATAGAAAAGGTAAAATGCTCAAAAGATGTGGAAAGAGTTACATCCCAATGAGGAGTGTGAAAACTACCACCACATGGAGGACAGAGCTACCACCTCGGTCGTCCGAGTATTGTGTGCAGCTACCACATGTATACCAAGCATGGTTGTTCAAATTTTTGATTAAGTAAAATGCATGTTGAAATAACTTGACTCCGTCAAATTTCAAGGTTGGTATAAGGTGGGTTTTTAAAGAAAGAGCTCAAGAGCCACTCTCTTCAACAGATTGTCCAGATACATTATCTATTATATTTGGGATTTCAAACATCTATTGATCTTTGTATTTCATTTTCTTTACTGAATTGATGATTTGATAAAGGCATTACTCATAGATCAAGTTAGATGTGATTGAGGTGTTCAACTTTAAGGGATTTAATTCTTGTAAATTCTCGTTTCATTTGTGGATATTATTGATAGATTTGGCATAATCTAATTCATTGGTTGTATGAAACGATGATTTTTGTTTAAAGTTGATACACATTTGTGCTTACAATCTTTTTCTGGTTTTTCTTGAATTCTCTGAAATTTTCTAAAGAAAAAGTTGGGGCCGATCCGGATCGGGCTAGATGATCCGGATCCCGAACGCAGGAATTCTTCTGCTGGGCTGACGATCCGGATTGTATCTGCCGATCCGGATCCCGAACGCAGTTTCTTACTGCGGGTAGCCGATCCGGATCGCAGTTATGAACTGATCCGGATCGCGGCTAGGTTTTATAAGGAACGAAAGGGGTTTTTGATTTCTTTACTCCAATTTTTTGTTCCAAAGTTTCCAGAGCCTCTCTCTCTCTAGATTTCATCCTTCTTGGAAGCTTTCAAACTCAAGTTCTTCAGTTCCAAGTAAGTTTTATTGATCAAAATCTCGGTTTTTCACCGTTTTTCTCTTTTCTCCTCAAACGTGATGAATTTCTTGGATCAACTTGTTTGTGGATGGTTTTTGATCAAATTTCTTTTGAAATAAGAACTCTGGGTAGATTAGTTTTGATTATATGCTAGGTATTCTTCTGATTAACAGATTTTTAGGCTTCGATTTCTAAAATTTCGGTTTTAGGGCATATAATAAGGATTTTCAAAAATCATGCAATTGATCTATTTTTAGAAGTCCTTTTGCAAAACTAATTTGATTCTGAGCTTCTCTACATGATAATGATTCTTTGGATACAATTTTTCAATTTTTGAAAACTAAGAATTTTTGTGTTCTTGAGTTGGTTTTCACAGGACACCTTCTTAACTCAAGCACTTTGATCAATGGCACTCTCTTGGTTAATCCTTCTCCTGGTCTCAATGGTACACACTCGCCCAACAAATAAACTGAAGAGAGCCAAGAACCTCCAACAAAAAGGTGAATTTGTCGAGGTCAGTGACACAGAGGTGGATTGTCACGAGGTAGATTGGACTGCATTGACAGATGATGATGACTCATTGCCTGAACAAAAGGCGTCCGATGCATCGAAAGGAAAAACATCCATGGACAAAGGTAAAGCACCTATGACTGCACCAACCATCTCAGTAAAAAGGAAACGACTCGCTCGACGGTTTGGACGAGCACGAGGTTTCATGGCTAACGAACCGACTATTCCGGATTCTCCACCTCGGGAGGAACAAGTATTCGTTAACACTGATCGTCTTCGAGCCTTTGCACATCGCGAATGCATTGGTGAAAGGCATGTTAACATTGAGGCTCTGCAAGGTCACTCCCCTGAGTTTGGTCTTCTGATTGAACAAGCAAACCTTATTCAAGTATGTCGTTTCCCAGAAACTCTTGGCTATTGTTTGCATCATGTGAGGACCTTCTATACTAATGCACGGCATCTTCGAGAGTTTGAGAACGGTCCTATGGAGTTCTACACGAATATCCAAGGCACAAGGTTTAAGATTACTCCACAATTGATTGGCGAGGTTTTGGGAATGGAAGCCAGCAAGAAAGGAGTTCACTACTTGAAGGGGGTAAATTTGACAAACACATTATGGCGAAAAGTTATAGAGGGAATTTGTCTCGAGGGAACACAATCAACCGAAAAATCTGTTCGATCTAAAGAACTTCGTCTTGAATATCGCTTCTTAAACTTCATCACATGTTACAATATACTTCCAAATATGCAGACAAAGGTTGTGAGATGGGACCGGTTGTTGTTTTTGTATCTCATAGGACATCCATCAGAGGCAACGGCATTGAATATCAACATTCCGTACATTATCTGGAATAGAATGGCGCGATATGTTGAGCATCCTCATCCCACTGAGAGAATTCCATTTCCCTTGATTATAATGAGGATTTTAAAGAAATTTCAGGTTGACATTACTTCAACAACTTATCATCAATGTCTGAGCATGATAGATGAGTCTACCATTGTCAAATCCCTCCATAAGTTGCCGCATGTCACTCCAGTTCCTGCATCTAGAACGAAGCACAGTACAAGCACTGCCGCATCACCATCTCGACAAGCACCCGGCACAGATGATGAAGCATCAATAACATCGATTATCAAGGAACAACAGCGACTATCTGTTAAGCAAGAACAAGTTTTGAAGGAACAACAAAGAATTACCAATGAGCTTGAGATTACCACAGCAGCTCACATTACCATAACGAAGAAGATCAATTCAATGGACAAGCGGATGCGAAAGATACTCTCAAAGATGGGTTGCACAAGCTCTGAAGACTCAGATTCTGACAACTGATTACTTTTGACTCATTTTTTTCTTTTGTGCAGGATTTTGATTTTAGGATTTAGTTTTATACTTACTTTTAGCTTAGTTCTCAGGTTTTACGTTTTATTGGAACTTTTCACTCTCCTAACATTTCGTAGTCTTAACTACATTTTGGCTTTGTTTTGTGACAAAAAGGGGGAGAGAGTTAGAGAGAACTTTGAACAATGAATGATGAAATTGAATGATGAAATATCAAGGTACAATGATGATGTGAATGAACATCAAGGTAAGGGAACTTGAACAATGATTGTGAAAATCTTGATGATGAAGATTTTGTATACATCAAGGTAAGTATCTCTTCAACTTCAACTTTGGTTTTCATCTTGTGATTGTTTGCATGTCTCGACTAACTATTCGACTAACTATTTGGGCATGTAATATAACTAACAAGTTGATGTTGGACTAATATTTTGTGACATTTGGTTTTTAGTTGCATAGAAGATATGTTGGTTTTTGACTATGATTCTCTTACATATCTGAATTCTCAAATGTCATGGTGATTAGATAAACTCTATCTCTGTACTAGGTTTTGTATGCTAAATATTCTTGAGGTATCTAACGATCTCTTTTTGTCAAGAATGATTTCTTTGTGCAGAGAGTACAGAGGTCTAAGTCTAGAGTCTGTTTTAGGAGTTTATCTCATGTTTTTAAATTTTTTGGATCTCCATTGTAAATTTTTGTTGTATGGTGATAGCAACAAAAATATCTTTTTGAATTTTCTTTAGTGGATCTGTGTTTTGTCACGAAACCGCCAAAGGGGGAGATTGTTACGGAATTTGAGTTGGCGTAGTTTCGTGAAAGTCTCAAGTCTTGAAGATTGAAGGTGAAGAAAGTTGGATCATTTAACTCAATCTCAAGAAAGAAGAATTCAAAAGGATCAGGTATGTTTAACTAAAGATTTTGTGTGATCCGAATACTTCTTGTAGTGTAGAAACACTTGGAAGAATCTTTCATTGCATAAAAATCAAAAACTGGACTTGGGACATGTTCAGGATCCGGATCAGGTTGTTCGATCCGGATCCCGAAGGTGGTTCGTTCATACACCAGTTCAATCCGGATCGTAGTCTCTTGATCCGGATCCCGAACAGTGAGTTTACCATTTTCCTTGAACGATCCGGATCATGCTTCGCAATCCGGATCCCGAACGTTGATGTTTGGTAAACTGTATGAACGATCCGGATCATGCACTTCGATCCGGATCCCGAACCTTCGTTTTTCTGGAACTGGCTGACTCGTTACGACGATCCGGATCACAGCTAGTCCGATCCGGATCGCCGTCCGTAAAATTTCCAGAAATGTTAGGTTTTTGATTCTTATCTCCTTCCTAGGGTTTCTAACCTATAAATAGACCCTATGACTCTTTTTCTAGGGTCAATCCACATAGTCAATAGCCGTCATTTTCATATATCATTTTATACGGCTATAGATCCACATATAGAGAAGAAAGGAAATCATTAGAGAATACTCTATGTTTCTTCATCTATATTGATTAGTTTGATTCTAGATTTTCATACTCACATCTTGAGTTGAATCAAACTAATGAATACTTAGATGGTATTTCCGATCTATCTTTGATCTAAGTATTCGGCGGATCATCACCACCCAAAACAACGATTTACCCCAAAAATCGGCGCGTGGATTCGCGTGTCCTTGTGGATTCAAGGTTCAACCGCTCTCGTGGATTCGGAGCGAGGCACGTTCGTGGATTCGAAGGGTGCTATTGGGTGAAGACCGTGGATTCGGTCGGACGTCGTGGATTCGACGTTGGACGCCGTGGATTCGGCGTTGGGCGCAGATCGTGGATTCGAGAAGCGTCGCGGAGCGAGCGGAGAAGATCCTCTAGGAGCGTATGGAAAAGGTTGAGTCGTAAGTGTGTACGGTAAATCACCTTGTACGTGTTTTAATTCTAGTGGATTTCTGCCGTGTTATCGGTCCCGTGGTTTTTTACTCCGGTGATGGAGTTTTCCACGTAAAAATCTTGCGTATTATTTTTATTTCCGCATTGGGTTTTATCGCAACGATTTTTTGAGTGTTTATACGTTTACACCTATTCACCCCCCTCTAGGTGTTTTTTCCCCTATTTAGATCCGTATTACATATAACCCAACATGTTAGTCAAGTGGTCAGTGTTGCTCGGGTTCGAGCAGGGGTCTGGGTAGTGTAGTCGGGACTTGGTGTCTGGGACAGGTTGGATTAGTTGTGGGGCTTTGCGGCAACCGCGGATATTGGGCAGTTGACCGGATATTTATTTATGCATCAGATTGGGTATCAGATTTCTCTAGTGGACAGAGTTTCCCACTATTTGAGTACTTTTGCATCTGATTGAGGACCGGGGTCTTCTTTAGTGGTTGGGCTTTCCCACTTTGATCAGAGTCATGATCCAGTCCTGCTTTTGTTACTTATCACACCGGCGCAGATATTGCCCGGTGATACTTTACTCCTGTGGGTCGCTCGCCTCGGGTGCCACACCGGAGTGTGCTATCGGACGGTTAGAGTTGCCGATCTGTACTTACTTTTGGGTGCGATCGAACGGTTAGAGTTGCCGATCTGTTACTCACTTTTGGTTGCGATCGGACGGTAATAGTTGCCGATCTGTTACCTAGGAGTCCTTGAGACTCCTATCCCTGATACTTTACTCATGTGGGTCGCTCCCCTCGGGTGCCTCTCCGGAGTGTGCGATCGGACGGTTAGAGTTGCCGATCTGTTACTTACTTTTGGTTGCGATCGGACGGTAATAGTTGCCGATCTGTTACCTAAGAGTCCTTGAGACTCCTAACCCTTATCGGTGTTATGCATTGGCCATCATACCCGATTCGTCAGGCACAGCAGGCAATACCAGTATTTCTGGCGTCACTAGATTGGGTTTATTACAGATGTTTACTTTACTGTTACACTCGTGTCAGGGGGACCGAGTGGAGTCTAGTAGCCGTGTTTAGACCAGTGCTAGTGTTGTTGGGAACCATTTGGGGATCGACGGTTGTCCCAAGGTCATTGTGAGTTGTTGACCGTTGTACGAGAGGCGTAGCAGGCATAGCAGGCATAGCAGGCAGTGCCAGTGATTACTGGTCCATCGATTGGGTCGATTGTGCACTTCATGTGCTAGGGGTTGCATACCATTCTTTGGTTCTCCCCTTTTGGGCTTTTAGATAGAGGCTTGATAGCTGTTGAGAGTCTCCAGCTTCCTTATTTCCGTCTTTATGGCTTTGGTTAGTTGTTGTCTCTTGAGGACTTAGTGGGAAGACCGTCGGGTCTGGCGGTGGTACCCACTGAGAACTCCCTTTTTGGTGTAGTTCTCACACCCTTTGGGGGTTTTCCCCTCCTTTTTCCTTCCTCTCCTTTGTTTTGCAGAGTCTTAGCGGGTGTTGCTGATTTTGCAGTTGTTGATCGAGGCGAGGGAGTCGCGAGCTAGATCCCTACCCATCGTTGGAGAGTAGCGGTACCCCTTCAGAGGTGATCGTCAGTAGACTAGTTGTTTTATTTTTCCTCTTTTGAGAGACTGATGTAGTGAAGATATATTATGTATCGGGAGACTGTACAGTGTTGTATTTATTGGGGATACCTCCCTGTTGAGCTATGAGTTTTGTATCTGAGGATATTGTACGATTATCATTTTTGGGGGGTGGACATTGTTGTATTATTACCAGTTGTACATTGATTGATTTTAGTTTTACAGCAGTTTTATCTTATAGCTCTGATATTTGTTAGCTGTAGTACTTTTCTTGCAGGTAGGACGCTTCGCCTATGCGGGCTTTGGCATAGGTGGCGGATCTTTTGGCGAGCCCGGGTCGCAGTTTCGACCCTGGGGCGTGACAGATTAGAGTGGTATCAGAGCCTAGGTTGTAGGTCATAGTGGACTTAGAAACCCAAGGCTTATGGTTTGACCCTTGGTTGACTTCGTGAGAGTCGTGACTTTTAGCGAAAGTCCTGATTGAGTTTTATACCTCTCCCAAGGGACGGGAGGAGTGATTGGCATGTTTATTCTCCTAAGTGATTATGTTGGCTGCAGACAACATAATGCTGTGGAACGGGTGACATGCTTTAGACTTTCGCTGGATCGGGTCGAGCGCTGTTTTGTGTTGTTTTGTGGTTTCGTCGTGGCGAGCGGTGTCTCCCCGACGCTGGGTTTTGACCCGTATGCATCCTGTCATAGCAGTTGAGCTTGAGTAGTTGGTTTTGGGCCGGATACCCGGATTGAGGTCAGAGAACTCCGGACTCAGATGATAGGATTGTCAGAGGCTTATCAGCGGTGGAGTGAGCAGCTGGTCTTGGTGACACAGTTGTCGGAGCATTGGGTAACCCCCTCTGTGCCAATGTTTAGTGCCGAGGCACCGAGGCAGGGTGGATAGCTGACAGCAACGGAGCTGTGGGACATGATCGATCTATTGAGCCAGGTTTGGCAGATGAACCACCCCGACTCGTAAGATTGAGTTTGGAGGCGGAGTCGTGGTTGGTAGTGATGGAGTGATCAATTGAGAGCCTCCCTGTGCTGGAGAGTTTTTGGCAGTTATTGAACTGCGCGCTCCAGGTTCGAGGGACGAGGCACATAGGATATGTGGCTGGGAGTGGATTGCGCCAGGATACCTTTCAGTTCATTCAGTCCCTCCGTTATAGATTTTGACGCCTCGTTGGAGTAGGCATTGTGTATGGAGCGTGGCGCTGCAGTTCCTTTGGATAGGGATCTGCCGCCAGGGGCGAGTTTTGGATATTGGCGCTTGGAACCGGGTGATGGAGGACAGATTGACCGGCAGAGGCATTTCTGATTTCTCCTTCCAGGATAACGGGTTCCCAAGATGCCAGAGATAGGGTAGACCCCGATGGTAGCATCAGCATCTATATCAGAGTGGCGCAGCGGTAGCGTGGATTTGTTATCTGCGGAGGACCTTATTCGTCGCCTCAATGTGATCAGAGACAGAGGTCGTGCTCCCTTGTGGATAGTCCTGATTTTCAGGTAGATTGAGCGACAACCACTTGCATCGAGTGGATAAATCTGTGCCGCCCGGTTGGAGGGCGCCACGGTCGTGGATCGAGTTGTCGCAAGTGTGATTTCATCACAGCAGCCGGAGTTAGAACATATTGCATTCCTGCATGGACTAGAGGCAGAATTATTACCACGTGCAGTAGAGGTAAAGGTTTTTGTTGTTGTTGTGCATGCGGAGGAGACTTTTGGATCATGTCCAGTGCAGCTGAGACTGCGAGTTACCGGCAGACTTATTGGTCATTGTGGCAGTTCGGTATTTTGACCAGGTGCTTAAGATTGATTGGCACAATGCCACAGGATGTTTGACTGCGGAAAGATAAGACTTTGACCTTCTACGAGGCAGACGAGAGAAGGCTCGGTTGTTGAGACAGTTAGAACACACACGTTTTTGGGCGTGACAGTGTGTGAGGTGCTTACGGCGGCACCGGGACTCAAGGATATCTTTGTTGCCCATGAGATCCCGAGTGTGAATTCACCTTGGTCGCTGGTAATGCCGCCGGCTAGGGAGATAGAGATTGCGTTTGATGTGGTTCGGGGGACCGCGCCACCCTCGACAGCACCTCATTGGATATCGCCTGTAGAGCTGAGAGAGCTGATGGCGCAGTTGCAGGATCTGATGGATCGAGGGGTCTGTTTGACCTAGTGCCACGCCGTTGATATACGGCGGTGATGCCACGCCGTTGGTACACGGTGGTGATGCCACGCCGTCGATACACGACTGTGAGGGTCCTTTTATGGTTCGAGTGTAGACAGGTCCGGGCGGTATCTAGGACCTGTTGATGGAGTTATACTCCGGCAGTTAGTGTATGATGCGAGTACCTACTTGGAATTAGACAGCCGAGGACTTCGCCTAGATGGCGTTCAGGACACGGTAGGGGCATTATGAGTTTATAGCGAGACCCAATGGAATGATGAATGCCCCGTTGACTTCAAGATTTGAGGAATTGTACGTTCTAGTTGTGCTTGGACGGACTGGGAGTAGTGTTTCCCGAGGATATTTGATTTACTCCCAGAGCGACTTGGAGTACGAGGAGCACTTTGTGGATGTGCTACCATGCCTGTGTGGATTATGCTGTATGCCAAGTTATTGAGGTACAAGTTTTAGCTCCAAGTGCATGCCTTATTGGGTCACCTTGTTCTAGCCATTGGAGCGGCGGTGGAACCCGACCAAATGGATGTTATTCAAGATTGGCTGAGACCAACATTTATTCTCGAGGTGAGGAGCTTTTTGGATTTGGCAGTGCCGAGAGAGCATGGCTAATGGATGACGAGACTGACACCAGCGCCGATTTCAGCTTTGTCAGTGTTGGGAGATGGATTGGTGTGTTTTAGTGATGCCTCCCATTGTGGCTGTGGAGTTACCGTGGGTTGAGCTTCGGTCCGCACTTCATTAGTCCAACCCTATGAGTATTGTGGCAGGACGAACCGCTGTTTTGTAGGAAGCTTGGATCCCACAGTTGAGCCTTTCAGTACGCCTATTGTTTCCGGTTTCGATTGATATACCTAGGCGTAGGCCATGCCTGCTTGGCTATTAGTTCTGATTACTCAGCCTTTCTGTTTTATACTATGTGATATATTAAGATTTCAGCTTCAGTTTACAGTATCTGCCATGCGGCACCAGTGGAGATTGCAGCTTCCAGCATCTGGAGTGGGATTTACGCATTTTGTCGTTGATGGTTCGGACATTTGACCGCCTTTCGAGCCAGTTTTCAGTCCCGTTCACTAACTGTTTGGTCCCCGTCAGGGTGTTCTTTATTAATTGAGATATCGACTTCGACCGGTGGGTCCGTAGGGGTTTTGTTGGCATGTTGAGTGGCCAACTCTGGCAGGAGATTGTGTCTCTTGAGAATCCCTTTTGAGGGTAACCCGCGGTTGAGTAGTCCACTCGGGTGGTTTTGGATCGGGGAGTAACCGAGCGAGGACCCCAGCTTATTGGATTCTTTTCTTTATTGGATGAATGTGTGGGTATGCTTCGGGTCGCCTTGTTGAGATTGACACCAGGATGTGGTTTGGTGCGTGTTGCACTGATTTATTCTGTTTCCCCCAGCTTTTGATGGAGCCTCAGTGTTGTTTCACGTCTCAGCTCAGGAGTGTTTTGCTTTTGGATCCCTCGCCCGTGATTGACTTGCCCATTTGAGATCTGTGATTGTTGGAGTACGAGGTGTTGGGTTATGTATAATTGGATCTAAATAGGGGAAAAAACACCTAGAGGGGGGTGAATAGGTGTAAACAATAAACACTCAAAAATCTTTGCGATATAAAACCCAATGCGGAAAAAATAAATAACACGCAGAGATTTTTACGTGGAAAACTCCAAACCGGAGTAAAAAACCACGGGACCGATAACACGGTGAAATCCACTAGAATTAAACACGTACAAGGTGATATACCGTACTCACAGACGACTCAACCTTTTCCATACGCTCCGAGTTGATCTTCTCCGCTTGCTGCACGACGCTTCTCGAATCCACGGTTTGCGTCCAACGCCGAATCCACGGCGTCCAACGTCGAGTCCACGACGTCCGACCGAATCCACGGTCTTCACCCAGTAGCACGCTTCGAATCCACGAACGTACCTCGCTCCGAATCCACGAGAGCGGTTGCACCTTGAATCCACAAGGCCACGCGAGTCCACGCGCCGATTTTGGGGTAAATCGTTGTTTTTTGGGTGGTGATGATCCGCCGAATACTTAGATTAGAAATAGATCGGAAATACCATCAAAGTATTCATTGATTTGATTCTACTCAAAATGTGAGTATGAAAACCTAGAATCAAATCAATCAATATAGATGAAGAAACATAAGATAGAATCTATGATTTCCTTTCTTCTCTATATGTGGATCTTAGGCCGTATAAAAGATGACGGCTACTTTTTCGATTATGTGGATTAGCCCTAGAAAAAGAATCATAGGGTCTATTTATAGGTTAGAAACCCTTGGAAGAAGATAAGGATCAAAAACTATATTTTTCTGGAATTTTACATGACGACGATCCGGATCGGAGATCGGCGATCAGGATTGCAGTAGCGAGAAAAACAGATTCCAGAAAAATGAAGGTTCGGGATCCGGATCGAAGTGCTTGATCCGGATCGTTCATACAGTTCACCAAACATCAACGTTCGGGATCCGGATTGCAAAGCCTGATCCGGATCGTTCAAATAAAATGGTAAACCCAGTGTTCGGGATCCGGATCAAGGGAAGCTACGATCCGGATTAAACTGGTGTATGAACGAACAACCTTCGAGATCCGGATTGCAAAGCCTGATCCGGATCCTGAACATGTCCCATGTCCAGTTTTTGATAATTATGCAATTAAAAATCCATCCAAGTGTTTCTACACTATAAGAAGTATTCGGATCACCAAAGATATTAAGTTAAACATACCTGATCCTTTTGAATTCTTCTTTCTTGAGATTGAGTTAAATGATCCAACTTTCTTTACCTTCGATCTTCAAGACTTAACCGAATTCACGAAATACGCCAACCTAAATTCCGTAACAATCTCCCCCTTTGGCGGTTTCGTGACAAAACATAGATCCACTCAAGAAAATTCAAAAAGATATTTTTGTTGCTATCACCATACAACAAAAATTTACAATGGAGATCCAAAATAAAATACATGAGTTAAACTCCTAAAACTGACTCTAGACTTAGACATCTGTACTCTCTGCAAAAGAAGTCATTCTTGACAAAAGAAATCGTTAGATACCTCAAGAATTTTATATCATTCAAAAACCATACAGAGATGAAGTTTATACTCATTTATACTTACCATGACATTTATACATTCAGATATGTAAATTGATCATAGTTAAAACACCAACATATCTTCTATGCAATCAAAAACCAAATGTCATGTTAGTGAACATCAACTTGTTAGTTATATTACATGCCCAAATAGTTAGTCGAATAGTTAGTCGAGGCATGCATTCAAACACAAATGAAAACCAAAAGTTGAAGTTCTACTTACCTTTCAAGTTGAGGTTATACTTACCTTTATAGTTATACTTACCTTTATAGTTTCAAGTTTCTCACAACCATTGTATCATTGTTTACACTTCTCTCTCCCCCTTTTTGTCACAAAAGTTAGCCAAAGATCACCAAAATGGAGAGAATAGTTAACAATTCAAGTACCACAAGTTTGAGAACTAAAAACTAAAAACTAAAATCTTAAAAACCTGCACAAAGAAAAGGTTAAAAATTTGAAGTTCCTGCACAAGAGAATGATTAAACATATGCATAATAAACAGAAATTAGAAGGATACGGATTATTCAGACTCATCTGAACTGATACAGCAGAGAATTTGGAAGATTTTCTTTAATCGCTTGTTCATTGATGACTGATTCTTATTTACCTTCTTTATTTCTTCCTTTACCTCAATAAGTTCATTTGATATACGTTCTTGCTCGTTGGAGAGCCTTTGCTGTTCTTTATAGATTGAGGTAACTGATGCATCATCATCAGAAGTTGATTGAGGTGCTTGTTGTGCTGGATGTGCTGGTTGGACTGGAGGAGTTGCTGCCGGTGCAGAGGTTGTCGCTTGTTGTTGTTGTGCTCGTTGTCGGTGAGGAGGTAATATGGGCTCGTCTTGCTTTGTCGAGAGAGACTTTACAATTGTTGTTTCATTGATCGTTCCTAAACTGTGCATGTAGGAACTCGCATTTGTGTCAGCTTTAAATTTGCGAAGAATGCGCATGATGATCATTGGATAAGGTAGTCTCTCTGAAGGGTGAGCATGTTCCACATAGCGAGCCATCCTCGCCCAGATGATGTAAGGGATGTTTAAGTTTGCTCCCATTGCTGCTGTGGGGTTTCCAAGAAGATAAAGGAATAACATCCTATCCCACCGAAGAACCTTCGTGTTCATATTTGGAAGGACGTTATAGCAAATAATGAAGTTTAAGAAGCGATACTCAGGTCGTAGCTCTTTTGAAAAGACTGAGTTTCCTGTCGACCTTGTATCTGGAAGACAGATGCCATCAACTACCACTCTCCAGGAGTTGGTGTTGAAAATTTGATTCTTCAGATAATGAGCGCCATCGGCTCGGGCCGTCATCCCTAATACCTCTCCAATCAGTTGAGGGGTTACTTTAATCTTAACATTTTTTACCAATGTTTGAAAGTCTCGACGACCGCTCTCCTGATCAACGAGATAGCAAGAATTTTGATAGAACATCCTCACTGAGTGAAGACAATACCTAGTGGTCTCGGGGAAATCGCAAATGGGAGCAAGACCTGTCTGGTCATACAGAGTCCCAAATGCCGGAGATCTTTCCTTCAAGGCTTTGACATTAACATGCCTTTCGCCAATGCATTCCCTGTTTTCAAAGTCCTTTATCCTAGCAGAGCTGATAAAGTCTTGTGGAGGTGCTTGGCTATCAACTGGTTGCTCAATGGAAATTCCTCGAGCACTCCCTCTTTTGCGAGCAACATTTTTTCTTCTTGTCTTCCCAGAAGTTTCTTCCATTGGAGCTTTGCCTTTTTCAGCAGTAGTAGGAGGAACCTTTGATGTCTCGGCAGGCACTTTTCCCTTTGAAGCAGTGGGAACAGTTGTTGCTTCAACTTGAAGCTCATCCCAATCGATCGATTCCGTTTCAGATTCTGTATCGGAATCATCTTTAGCTTTCTTCGCTTTCTTAGCCCTCTTGGGCTTGACAGTGTCTCTCGTATGTACCATAGCAGCCAGAAGAAAAATGATCCACGTGATCACCATTGCTATTGGTTTCTCGTGAAAAGAAATCCTGTGAGCAACACCTCAAGAACACGAAAAAATTGTTAATTTTCAAAAATTAGAAAAAATTGTACCCAAACAATCATTATCATGTAGAGAGACTAAGAATCAAATTAGTTTTGCAAAAAGAATTTTAAAAATAGATCAATCGCATGATTTTCGAAAATTCCCATTATATGCCCTAAAACCGAAATTTTTGAAATCGAAGGCCAAAAATCCGTTTATCTTGAGAATACCTAGCATACAATCAAAACTAATCTACCCAGAGTTCTTATTTCAAAAAAATTTGATCAAAAACCATCCACAAACGAAATAGATACAAGAATTTCATCACGTTTTGAGGAAGAATATGAAAAACTGTGAAAAACCGAGATTTTGATCAATAAAACTTACTTGGAGTCGAAGAACTTGAGTTTGAAAGCTTCCCAGATGGATGAATTCTAGAGAGAGAAGCTCTGGAAACTTTGGAACAAAAGATTGGAGTAAAAGAAATCAAAACCCTTTTGTTCTATATAAAACCCTAGCCGCGATCCGGATCAGTTCGTGATTACGATCCGGATCGGCTACCCGCAGAGAAAATCTGCGTTCGGGATCCGGATCGGCAAGTCCAATCCGGATCGACTGCCCGCAGAAGAATATCTGCGTTCGGGATCCGGATCGGCAGGTCCAATCCGGATCGGCTCCAACTTTTTCTTTAGAAAATTTCAGAGAAATTCTAGAAAAACCAGAAAAAGATTATAAGCACTTTTGTGTATCAACTTTAAATGAAAATCATCGTTTCATACAACAAGAAATAGATTACGCCAAATCTATCAATAACATCCAACAAATGAAACGAAAATTTATAAAAATTAAATCCCTTAAAGTTGAACAACTTCGATTACATCTAACTTGATCTTATGAGTAATGCCTTTATCAAATCATCAATTTGGTAAAGAAAATGAAATACAAAGATCAATAGATGTCTAACATCCCAGATAAGTTAGATAATATATCTAGTCAATTTATTAAAGAGAGTGGCTCTTTGAGCATCTTTCATTAAAATTCCCACCTTATACCAACCTTGAAATTTGACAGAGTCAAGTTGTAGAATACCGGGATTTCGGATAGCGCACCGACCTCGCATGATGGCGTGGTGCAGAGAAATCACCTCGAGCATGTCCCAGATGTGTTATCAGTTGAGTTCGGGTTGATTCGGATCAATGCGGAAGCCCCAGCTTAATTCGGAGTTTTCCGGGCTTTGTGCGCCGATAGAAGATTGGTTTGGGAAGTCGCGACTCCACTGTGGTGTGCAGAAAATTTGGGAACATTGGGAACAGGTATATTTTCAGATTACAGCGGGGTTCGGAAGGTTTCGGACCCGCGCGGAGGCCCCGAGGGCAAAAAGTGAGTTATTGTGGGCTTTTATGGATTATTTAATTATTATTTGTTGTTAATTAGTGGCTTTTGTGGTGTTGGTCTGTGAGTAGGTGAATGAAGGAAAGAGAAAGAAAGGAAGTGAGTGTGGGGTTTTAATTAAATGTTGACACTACATCTACCTACCACCCTCCCCCTAATTAAGGCCATCCTTAATTTACCTTGCCACGTCATCGTCCCCTACATGGATATAAAACAGAGGAAGTGGGGGTGAAGCAGAGGAAAATGGGAGGAAGAGAAAAGAGAGAAGAAGAAAAGGAAATGAGAAGAGGAAAAAAGAAGGAAGTGAGGAATGCTTGAGTTTTGTTGTGGGTAGCCTTCTGCTGAACCAAGCGGATGCCGAGCGGAGCGCGAGCGCGCGTCGAGCCTCTCGTATAGGTATGTGCTGTTTTTTTAGAGTGAGAGAGTGAGCTCAGTTTTAGAGAGGGAAAGAGAGAGAGAGTGTGCTTGCTGTCCATTTGGTTGGAAGAGCAAGCAGAGGGGAGCCGGGCTGGCGCTCGGTGCATTGGCGCACTGCGCAGGCGCGGCGCAGGCACCGCGCAAGCGCGCGGATGTGCCGCGCAGGCTGCGGCAAGCGCAGCGCGCAGCGGGCCCGCGCACCGCGCAGCGGGCCCGCGCACCGCGCAGCGGGCCAGGGCGGCCCGCTGCGGGCCTGGGCGCTGCGCGCGGGCCCTGGCGCTGCGCGCCTGCTGCTACTGTGCCGCGCGGCAGCAGCAGCAGCGAGCTGCAGCGACGGCCGCGCGCGGCAGCAGCGTGCGGCGGCGGCTTGCGACGCATGTCGGAGCGCGGGGTTTTCCTGCGGCGTGGGCTCTTGGGAGCTGGTTTTAAATTAGATTTTAATCTTTTTCTCTCTCTCTGTGTTGTTGCAGCAACTCGGTTCGCGGCAAGCTTGGTCCCGCGCGAGCTGTTGGTGCCGGCGGCGACGGCACGTGGATCACTATCGAATTTTGGAGCCGCGGCTGTGAGGAAGCCTTCACTTCTTGGTGTAGAGCTATGGTTTTTGGAAATGCATCTGATTATGCAAGAATTGAAGTGTGTGGGGTATGTGATGTATCAGTGCAGGGGAGTTGGAATTTTTTGAGTTGGCTTTGAATTGTGGTGGACTTTTGATGAATGTAATATTGGTTATAACTTTGGGTGTACTGAGGTAGCCTGTGTGTAAGAAATGGGAGCAAGAACTTATCTTGTGCTGAAGCTTCATGTGAATGTTTGGTTGTGTGTTTCTCCTATGTGTATTTTAGGAGCAGGTGGAGTTGTAATTGGTTTAATTGAAGCTTGTACTTTAGGTGTTAACCTTTGATTTCGGGGAGGACTTGATATGGGCAGTTGCTTGATGGTGGAGTGATGCGTGTTTGTAATATGGGATTTACCTTGTGCCAGGAGCATAAGGGTAGGTGTTGTGGATTTTATTAAGGGGTGCTGTGAGACTTTGGTGGATTAAAGGATATTGTGATTAGGAGAACATTGATTTATTAATGTGCTATTTGGAGCTTTTAAGCTTACTGTTGGTGAAGTGTATTTGGTTTTTATGTGTGTGCAGAGAAGGCATGGAATGTACTGTGTCTGGAACCTTTAATGTGTGGTGAGCCTGTTGGGAGCTATGTTGGTACTGAGGGAAGCATGAGTAATATGTGTGTGTATTGTGGGACTTGTAGTATTGTGGCTACCTGTGGAATGTGGGTGGTTTAAGTTTTGGTGTTTGCGCGATCATGTTAAGTTTTAATGAGAGTTGTTGGGTGGTGGTCTTGGCGTGAGCTGTGGGCACTTGTTGTGTGCTGTGAAAAGTGTTAGAGGTTCTTGTGAGCACTTGGAGTGCATTAAGCTTATGGCAGAGGTAAAGACAACCGTGCGCCGATGAAGCAACTTCAGCAGATCTTCCTTTTTGAGCTAGCTGCACTTCACCGACTTCAGCGATTGCCTGCGGAAAGCGTTCCAGGTGGGTTGGAATTTCTCCAAAATGTATGGAATGCCCCTTAATGCTCCTGAATGCAATTTGATCATGTTTACTATGCTATTTTCACTGTTTTTACATCTGATAGTTGCCTGGAAATTTTTAGAAAATTATTTAGAACCCCAGATTATTTTTAGTATACTCCTGTTACCATATGACACTAGACTGCATGTTCTGTTGGCATTATTTTTGCACCCCGATCGTTTTAAAAATCGAGAAAGCCCGTTTTCATGAAAAACAACATCTTCAAAGGTAGTTTTTAAATTATGAGTTCGCCATAGGTACGGCATAGTTTCAGGGTGCATTAGACCTCGTGCCTAGGGGCCGAGGGGTCTCTTCTTGAGTTTTGAGATGAGTTATAGTGTCATGTGAGTTGAGCTTCTTCGTGGGGATTGATGCATTGTTCTAGATAGTGATTTATTGATTGAGTCGTTGGGGGGGATCTCCGACTTAGCTTGAGAGTTTGGGGTTCTGGCAGATCGAGTCGTGGAAGTTTCCCGACTCAGCCATGGTCGTGCATTATCAGATTGAGTCGTTGAGGGTTCTCCGACATAGCTGTGAGAGTGTTCGGGCTATTCGTGTTTGAGTCGAGGTTCTTTCCGACTGAGTTGTGTTTTCGAGCTTTGGGGTACCGATCTGTTTGATCGTGGATTATAGCCTGCATGTGCCACATATTGAGACAGTGAGACAGATGTGATACTTGAGTTCGGTGGGGTCGCTCCCCTCGAGCTACGCCCCGGGTGCGATGATGATACCGAGCCTGACGAGGCTACGATGTGGTTATGCGCCTAGTTCATATACTAGTGGTCGCTTGATACCCCTGGCCGAGTTACCATGGGGTCACTTTGTGTGAGTTTGAGACAGTCGGTTTAGGACGCCCCACGTAAATCCCGTCCTCTTGTGGATGCGTGGTAGTGGGCAGGTGCGTTCCTAGACGACAGGCGCAGGCTGGACTGAGCCAGTTTTGGCAGTCATTGAGATTGGGTGAGATGAGCGGGTGGTCACATATTATGTTCTTAGATGGGTTCTTTCCTTTGAGCATTGATACTGAGGCATCTTAGCAGTAGAGAGGGTATGCATATCATGTTATTGATTGAGTTTCCTTGAGCTTTGATTGAGTTATTTTAGCTGCAGTTTTCTTTCAGCTTATCTATCTATCTATCTATCTGCATATCTATCTGTTTTGCCTCCAGTAGACTTAGTGGGCATACTGTGGATGTTGGGACGGTACCCACTGAGATCTGCCTTCTGCAGTAGATCTCACACCCGCTGCGGTGACAGGTTTGAGGCAGCTGTTCCGGCTTGGTTCGCGCGGAGACAGCAGTTCGAGGTGAGGACGCGGCCGATTAGTTCCTTACTAGCATTGAGAGTCTGAGGTAGATGTACCCGGTGTATTTTATGTTTCCACTTTTGTACTGGACAGTCTGTGAGACTTGTACCTTGAGGATTTGTGTACTAGTGGAGATTTTACTTCCAGATGTTCAGTTTTTATTCTATAGCTTTTGGTTTTAGTTTCAGCTCTGATACATGTTTTTTAGCTATAGATCTGACTTGCAGGGTAGACGCTTCGTCTGTGCGGCAGTTTCCGTACAGATGGCGGATCTGTTGGCGAGCCCGGGTCGCAGTCTCGACCCCCGGGGCGTGACAGATTAGGGTGGTATCAGAGCCTAGGAATATAGGTCGTTGAGGACTTAGAGACCCTAGGCTATTGGTTGGACAGTAGGATGACTGTCGTGAGAGACGTGATTTTAGCGAGAGTCCGGATTGAGTTGTGCCTCCCCCAGAGAATTGGGGCGAGTGATCTTACATGTTATTCTCTAAAGATGATTATGTTGGCTGCAGACAACATAATGCTTTAGTAAGGGTAACATGTTTTAGACTTTCGCTTGATTGGGTCGAGAGAGTTTTGGTCCTAATGTTTGTTCTGTTGCAGTGGTTTTGATGCTTCCGAGACGCCGTGCAGCGACGAGGGCGTGTTTGACCTTGGATGAGGAGTCGAACAGCGGGAGGCTTTATGGATAGAGCAGAGTGAGGGCTTAGAGTTACAGGCCCCAGTAGTCAGACTTGAGGCGATGCGGCGCCAGGAAGAGAACTTGGAGCGCTTGATGCACATGCTTGAGCCGAGAGCATCTTCCGGGGTATCGCTAGTAGTACTTCCAGCCGCGACGTCGTCGACTTCGATCCTGATCGCGCCACTGATGGTGCAGAACCAGTGGGAGGTTGCTGACCGGTTGTTTACTTCATCCAGTTCCATCCCCTGCAGATTTCGGGACCGAGCTTGGAGCCTTGGAAGGCCGAGGACTGGAATGCTGCTATGGGAAAATTATTTGAGAATTGTTCATTCAGGAGAAACATCAGGACGCTTGGTCATGCACTTTTGGATTTGGACGCCGAGAGTTGGTGGCGCCGAGTTCGTCCCGTTGGACCACCGGGAGCGCGGTGATGACTTGGAGCGAGTTTCTGCGATTGCTGAGCAGTATACCCCATGTCACCCTGGATGAGGCTCAGGAAGTTGATCAGGTTTGAGAGGGGACTACATCGAGATATCTATCACCTTGTGCACGATCGATGGATTGACCGAGGATTAGTGATCAAGTCCGAGAGGGACGCAGAGCGAGGGATCCGCTCCAGAGAGAGAGTCGTCCAGCATCGTCGGATTTTGGAATAGTTGAGTGGATCGCGGTTGCCATGATTCCAGTCTCTGGGTCATGATGTCTCAGAGGAGACAGGGAACCAAGAGGTTCTTGACAGTCGAGGCACCAGCAGTAGTGCCAGGATGGTGGGTCGCGTCTCGCCAGGTGTGGTTTTCTTTGTGGTCATCGGAGTTAGAGTATGGTTGGTGCCGACACCGCTCGTGTGTGCTTCTGTGGAGCTAGGGTAGCTTCGTGTGGTCCAAAGATAGGACTGTTGGCTTGTGCACGTGAGGGTCAGGTTCCTTATCACGTATAGCACATGGATGAGTGTTGCCAGTCCTGCCCAATGCTGTTAGGACTTGAGCATCAAGTTGTGGGTCCTACATCGGTTCAGAGATGTTGTTGTGAGATTGGATAGGGATTGGCTATCCCAATTTTATGCTATCATGGATTATCGAGAGAGGACAATGACCCTCCGTGGACCTGGTCAGGAGGAGTGTGGTTATAAAGGAAGCTGGTGCACGACGGAGGTTGGGTCGTGATCGTGTCGCCTTGCGAGCGACCGTAGAGGAGGTGCTTACGGCGGCACCGAGACTAAGGAATATCTTATCGCCCGTGTGATCCCGGGTGGAAGTCTACCTGATCTGATATTGAAGCCGCCGCTTAGTGAGATTGAGATCGAGACAGTGATTGACGTGGTTTGGGAACCGCGCCAACTTCGACAGCACCTCGTGGAGTATCACCCGTGAGACAGAGAGAGCTGTTAGCGCAGTTGCGAGATTTGACGGATCGAGAGGTCTGTGAGACCTAGTACCACGTCGTGGGGATACGACAGTGAGGATCCGAGAGATTGACATACGGTAGTGATGCCACGTTGTGAGTGCACAACGGTGGGGATTCTGTGACGGTTCGAGCACAGACATGTCTGGATTGTATTTTGGCAGATGCCTTCGAGAGATTGATAGCTTTATGGAACCCTACAGCCGAGGGCTGTGCCCTGATAGTGTTCAGGAATCGGTAGGGGCATTATAAGCTTGCAGCGCGGTCAAGTGGATTGACTAAGGCCCTGCGGCCTTATGGACTTGAGGAATTGTGTGCTCCGGTAGTATTTGGACCGGGTTGTTGTACCGGCATGAGTTGAGCTCTATACTGAGTTGCTGTACCAGTCGTTGAGGTTGTTTTTTTTTTTTTTTTTTTACAGGGCCGGTTGATTTGATTATATTTCGGATTGGTTTCCGAGGTGACTTAGAGCACGAGGATCATTGAGGTTAGAGCTGCAACTTCTATGAGAAGAAGTTGTTGCCAAGCTGTGGGAGTTGCACTTGGACTTCGAAAGGTTTTGTGATTAGGCCATGTGATTACAGCTGCAAGAGTGACAGAGGACCCAACGAAAAGAGATACCGTTTGGGTTGGGCCTAGACCTATGTTAATGACAGAGATTAGAAGCTCTTGGACTATGCAAGGCCAGTGTAGCTTGCTAGAGGCAAAGCTGAGGAAGATACCAGCATTGATCTGGATATTGCCGTGATAGAAAGGTCATGGAATTATTCAGAGATCCTTGAGCCTGAAGTACAGGGTTACTCAGGAGGACTTTGATTGAGGCAACGCCGGTGGGCAGAGTTATTAGAGCTGTTGGATTGATATCCTACAGTATTATCCCGGCATGGACATTATGGATAGTATACCTTGGTTAGGCGAGCAGTGCAACCCTGGAATTAAGATCTAAGGGTTGTGCGTGGTTTCCAATATTGGGAAATTTTTTCCCCTGTGGATGGATGTGAGAGCTGTGTGTGGAACTTGAGCTTTTAGTTGCTAAGGAGCAACAGAGGTTTTACGCTAATGGCAAGCGTAGAATTTTAGATTTGGAGATCATATTTTCTGGAAACCACTATTCGCTGGGATGCGAGGATTTGAGTTTACGCGGGAAGCCTGGTCCGCGAGTATTTTATCACCCGCTTGTTTTGGATCTCACTTCTTTGGCAATTGGCGGGGATCTGAGTTATTAGGAGCTACCGATGCAAGTTATTGCTGGTGAGACAGAGAATTTTTGCAGTCGGGCCTTACCTTGGGTGAAGGTTCAGTGAAGCCATCATGATGAGTGAGAATGACCACTTCAGAGCTTGAGGAAGGGTTAAGGACCTCTTATCCCCTTTTGCTTGAGACACCCTCCTGAGTTATGGATTTATTCTGGTTTCGAGGACGAAAGCCTTTTTTAAGGAGGGGAGAGTGTAGAATACCGGGATTTCGGATAGCGCACCGACCTCGCATGATGGCGTGGTGCAGAGAAATCACCTCGAGCATGTCCCAGATGTGTTATCAGTTGAGTTCGGGTTGATTCGGATCAATGCGGAAGCCCCAGCTTAATTCGGAGTTTTCCGGGCTTTGTGCGCCGATAGAAGATTGGTTTGGGAAGTCGCGACTCCACTGTGGTGTGCAGAAAATTTGGGAACATTGGGAACAGGTACATTTTCAGATTACAGCGGGGTTCGGAAGGTTTCGGACCCGCGCGGAGGCCCCGAGGGCAAAAAGTGAGTTATTGTGGGCTTTTATGGATTATTTAATTATTATTTGTTGTTAATTAGTGGCTTTTGTGGTGTTGGTCTGGGAGTAGGTGAATGAAGGAAAGAGAAAGAAAGGAAGTGAGTGTGGGGTTTTAATTAAATGTTGACACTACATCTACCTACCACCCTCCCCCTAATTAAGGCCATCCTTAATTTACCTTGCCACGTCATCGTCCCCTACATGGATATAAAACAGAGGAAGTGGGGGTGAAGCAGAGGAAAATGGGAGGAAGAGAAAAGAGAGAAGAAGAAAAGGAAATGAGAAGAGGAAAAAAGAAGGAAGTGAGGAATGCTTGAGTTTTGTTGTGGGTAGCCTTCTGCTGAACCAAGCGGATGCCGAGCGAAGCGCGAGTGTAAGAACTCGAAATATTTCTTCAAAAAAAAAAAATAATAAATAGTCAAAAGGGTGAAATTTTTGACCTGGTTTTGATTTCAAAAGACCTATGTTGATTTATTTAGTCAATTGCCAGTGTGCGAGTTGCACGTTCTACGAGACAAAAAGGCTACTTTCCAATCCGGACATGATCTTGGAAATCCGAGTTGACCGTTGCGATCGTCTCGTCGAACTGAGCGAGATTCATATTCAGCACTTTTCGATCTGACGGTCGGATCTTCCAGAAACCGATGAAGAAGCAAGTAAATAAACGCAATCATTGTGACAGTGCCTGTGCACAGTGTCGCTTAAGTGGCCACTGTGGATGAACAGTAAACCTCAATTTCGGGACTACGGCGGTTGCAACGCTGACTAATTCACTGTACGGAATCCGAATATAGTGATCCAGGTAGTCATCTCGAACGGCTTCGATGTTCTGAACGCAATGGCGCAGTCGAAAATTCTGTTTGACGCCTCTGGGATCTCGAAAAGCGCGAAAACTGTATTTTGACACAGTATTTATGGACCGAGATTTTATCCGGGCAGTTTTTCGAAAATTAGAAATCGCTACCTGATGGGTCTCGTCGAGCCGGACGTCATGGCGTAGTCCATTTCCCGTTTCGACGACCGGATCGCCTTGAAAAGCATGAAACAAGGCGAAAAAGGTGTCAATTGCACATGAAACCCTATTGAAGTCGCCTCGAATTGCGTGCCACTTCTGGGAGGAGGAGAAAAGTGAAAATAGGAGAAAGCTGTGAGGGACTAGACATTGAATACCAAAGGTTGAGGGGGGGTAAATGCGTTTTTGCATAATACTATATATATGCATGTACTCGAGCTGGGATTTCACAAACCCTAAACCCGAGCCCTTGCCCTAGCCGCCTGTGCAACAGAGCCCATCTCTCTGCCGCGCTCCCCGGAACCTCCCCGCACCGGCCGCCGCCTCGTCGCCGGAGGAGATGGATCAAGAAACCATCTTGATCTCGGTGCTTGGAGAGGAAGGATAGTGAGGAGGTCCTAGGCTAGCAAAACCTTGTCCAGTGGAGTCCTCCTCGAAGCCGCAGCCGAGCCCGGGGTGAACCGACTCCTGGCTCCGCCCTGCGCCGCCGCGGGAGACACCTTCTCCTTTTCAAACTCCGGCGAAGGTAAGCCTTGGAACTTTCCATTTAGTTTTGGCACTTAGGCATGTCCTGTGTGCTCCTGACACCGTGGAGGTCATCCGGGTGCAGGCCGAGCCGCTGCCGCCGTCCCGATCGCCGGCGGGAGCCCTGTCACCGGAATTATCGTTTTTGGGCCGCCGCCGTGATCCGACCGTCAAACCCAAGATCAGCACCGATAGATCCCTTCCTCTCGACGTCTGTGGGGTCTCCACGAAGTAGTAGGGTCATCGGTTGAGGATCGGACCCGGCCGAGTGTGCCCTAGTTTCGGGCTTTCTTCAACCTCGGCCGATCTCGGTCGTCCAGCGCCGCCGCTGCCTCCCACCGCCGGCCATCGCCACCAGAAAACTCCTGGAACCGAGAGGGACCTTTTGGTCCAAGTTGCACCGGCCCGGAGCTCGTCGGCCGGAATCCGCCATTAACGGGCTTGGAGCTGCAACCGAGCTCCGCCGCCGCGCCTTGCCGACGTTCCCAGACGCCGGAAAAACCGCCCAGGTGAGCTTATTTGATCCATAGGAGCCTCCCCATCACCTTGCATGCAGGGTTTAACGTAGGGCTTCTACCCTCTGCAGCTGCACCCGAGACTGCACTCGAGCCCACCTCCGGCCATCTCCGGCGGCCTGGGCTCCGGCCACCCGTACAGGTATGACCTAAACCCTATTTAGGGGACCCCCATGATTTTATTTTAGGCCGAGAGACCCTTGTAATTAACTCTAAAAGGTTGCACCCGAAATGTCCAAATCGGGCTTGTCCTCCGGCCGCCGCCGCCTCCGGCCGCCGGGGCTCGACCCAACATGGATTAGTCCTCACCTGGGACCCCTAACTAGCTGCTGCTCACCTTGGTTGCTGACAGGGTAAGGTCTGCTTTGGGGTTACACCAAACCGAGCTCAAGGCATCTTTGCGGGTTGCTCCGGCCGACTGTTCCGGCCACTCCCGGGTGCACCTGAGGTGAGCCCTCAACTCTACTTACCTTCCTATACACGATGCTCTAGCTAGCTCCTTAATTGATCAAGTAAAGGTTAAAGTTTGAACATAGTTACATTGTGAACCCTTGTGTTTTGGGCCAACTTGTAAATGGGCCTGGTCTCGGCCCAATTATTGTGAGCACGGCCTCCGTCTCGTCATTACAAACGCGCTGAAAGTTACGGCGCAGCTTTTGGACTCCCGGATTTGGAGAACGAGTCGAAACATCGGATTAATGCAATAACTCTAGGCAAATTAAATTACATTTTGGACTGAAATGCGATTCGGACCTGCTGGCTGTCCTTAGACAGCGTTTACACGCCTACTAGGCATCTTGTTAGAGTTCAGTAGGTCCTCATTGATCGAGAGTTAGATTCTGTGCGGTAAATCGGCAATATTGCCCCGTTTAAACACTCCGTTACTGTCGTGTCGTCGGGACGGGTATATGTGAGTCTAGTTCTGACTACAGTCTCTGTTCAGGGCCCAGCAGTTCAGCACCAGCCTCCCGGTAGTCTAGCGGGAGTTCGGGATCGGCCTTCATTCAGGTGGGTTTTACTTTTAAAGCCTTAGCAACTAGTCTTATCCGCGGGACGAGGTCAAGCTTATGTGTTTAATTGTGCTGATTTTTAAAATGCTATGGATCTTGTATTTGGATTAAATAACGATGGGTTTTAGACATTATGTGTTTAATTGTGCTGATTCTTGAAATGCTATGGATCTTGGATTTGGATTAAATATCGATGTGCTTTAGACATTATGTGCTTAACTGTGCTGATTTTAAAATGCTATGGATCCTGTACTTGGATTAAACATTGTAGAAAGGCATTAATTATTTCGTATGGTTCTACGGTGCTTGTGTTTAGATTATACACTGTTCATATAGTACTCATGCATGGATGTATATTTGCATACTTGGACGTATATGTATATTGTTTTCATGATTACTATGCTCGAGGCTGCAACACGCGCACCCGCGGTTTGGCCACCGCAGAGGGTGCGCTTTTCCGGAAAAGTGGTCGTTGACCCGTGTATACCCACGAGGTGTCGTAGTGGGGCCCCCGTTGTGGTGGGGTTTGAGGCGCCAAGGTATGAGCGGTGCGACCCGTCGACGTTGATGCTCGATGTGGTCAGGTTTCATTGCAGGTGTTCGTGTCTACTTTTCCCTCGCGGGAGGGTGTTTGCTCCGGATAGTTTGACGGTTTGAGTTATTACTTGCTTTCCTGCTTTCCCTATGTTTATTATGTTGCTGACTTCCCACTCCGTGACAGGTTCGTTCGGGGGTGAGAGCTAGCCGACAGTGAGGCCGAGACAGGAGCTTGCGGGTCCTTGGGGGCCCTAGACTTTAATTCTTCTCGCTTATCTTATTCCTTTTTTCATTTGATATTGTAGTCTACGGTGTGGTTCTCGATACCCTCGTGGGGTCGGTGTGGATGTCGGTATTTTGCTTTCAGATTTGAGTATGTTGAATTTAGTTTCTAGTACTGCTGGGCTGTTTTTAAGATAGAAAGTAAACAAAGAAAAGATTTGCGAAAACCGTTTTAAAAGCCTGGGTGTCGTGTGGGCACCGATTTCAAAACCCTGTGGATTTATGACTTTCGAAACTGTTTTAGAAATCTAAGTGTCGGGTGGGCACTACTTTCGAACCATGGATTTATGCTTTCAAATTAATCTGCCCCGAGTTCAACCTGTTGTGCATGAGTAGCTGTATTTACAAATAATTGGGTTGACTGAATGTTGTGATTGGATGTTGTATGAGCCGCGACGCCGTGCATATACAGAGGAGACTCTGCCCGTTTGCGGAGTAAATCTGTATATGTGGCGGGTCTGGGCACGCGCCTGGGAAGAAAGATTTAAAAAAAAAAAAAAAAAAAAAAGAGCTTGGTTAAACCCCGGGGCGTGACAGATTAAGATGGTATCAGAGCGAGGTTCAGTGTCCAAATCACGACAGTCAGTACCCGACATCCACAGAGACACCACACTTAACTACAAGGAAATGAAACGTGTAGGACATAATAGTATAGAAACGCGAGTGACCGAGGGGGGGGGGGAATGTTGAGTCCTTTCTCTCACGTTATGGTTAGTTGGGTAGTCTAAAGTTGACTCTTGTGATGTGTGACAGACATGGCCCGTACTAGATCATCGGCCGGGGACGCAGAGTCAGAGTCCGAGTCCTTTCTCTCGCTAAGTTGTTCGATGTGCCGTTGCTTATTAGCAAAGACTAAAGCCGACCTTCTTTGTGTACATTCAGATAGAGGGCCGACTCAGCAAGCAACCGACGACGGAAATGGACATCGCCGACGAAGCCAACCGCCTGCTCCGCAACCAGCTGCGCGACGTGGCTGGGCAACTGCTGACTCTCGCGGAGCGCCTGAGCATGCTGACACAGGAACTCGAGGGCGTCGACCGATTCCGGGGCGGCAGCAGAGGCGTTGCCCCTCCCGGGATGCCGCCGACGGGCCCTCCCGCCGTCCAGGAGGCTACTAACCTGACCGTGCACACCAACGTAGAGCGCGCCCGGCAGGAATACTCTCGCCCCGAGTCGGCCGGGGACCCCCATCGGAGGGGCCGGGCGAGCAAACGCCCGAGAGCCGGGCAGAACCTCGGGCAGACAACGGAGGAGAGACCTAAGCCACCGAAACCGTGCGTCATATGCGGCAATGCACACCTCATAACGAGCTGCCCGTGGCGGGACGGACACTGTTTCCGATGTGGCAGGCCGGGCCACACGCGTTATGAGTGCCCTCTGAAGCCGTCTGTCAGTAGACCCCCGGCGCCGCGACATGTCGAGCCTAAGGGAACCGCTGCCTCCACCCCTCAAGGGGGCACCGATCCAGAGAGCCGACCCAACCCACGCCCGACGCAAGCACCGGAGGACGAACGAGGGCTTAAGGGGGAGCGCGCACGTGCAACCGGGATCCTGCGTCATCTGCAAGGGCGCGCACCCAGTGACGGAATGCACTTGGAGGTACCACTATTGTAACCGGTGCGGCTTGCCAGATCACAATTACTTCTCCTGCCCCCAAGGGCCCACCCCCGCCTCCGCCGCCGTGCCACCACCGCCAAGAGGAATAGAGAGCGCGGCGGCCCCCGTGCAGACAAAGGGCTCGCCCGACGACCAGCGATGCGCAGACTCTTTAGACAGCAAACCCCCACCCCAACACGCGGTGCGACGCTGGCCCAAGGATTGTGGGCGGACGCCCCCGGCCGCCCCGGCAGACGACGCGTCGTCCCGAAACAGGGAAGGACAGGTACTTATATCTCTTTGTTCTCTACATTTCCTTTTTCCGTTTACCTTCCCTTCCCTTGGCTTCATAGAAGCTCCGTTTGGGCCGGAGCAACCCGACCCTACCAGACCCTTGCGAGCACTCCTGCCTTTAGCTCTACCTCTCGTTTCGTCGACCGTTCCGGTCCGGTGTGCTTACAGGCGAGGGAGCCAATCTAACCTTAGCAATCGCGTACCGGTGCGTGAATTGCACAGTCTCCGATGCAAATTGACCCCACCTTTCGCACAGGTTTTGCGGATCGACGTGGACTCACCTAAGTGGTAGTCATGGCGATGTTTATGACCGCGAGGCGGTAGTAATCCTCGATAAAGGTTATGTTTTGGCACTGGGATTGTGTTGGGAAGCATGTGATGTACCGTCTGGTAGGAGTTGCGTCCCCAACTGGTCGCTGGCGACAAACCTTTGGTATTCCGCTGTTCTTTTGGTGAACACGTCGGCTGCAGGCAACGGACGGCTGAAAGAACTGAGGAAATACTCTGTCCTATAATAAGGGGTACCAGATGGGATCTAAATTAGTAGCCTGAGAGTTGTAGATACCTTGCGACTGACTTGTAGCCCTCGATTAAACTTTTTGAGCTTTTTTCATAGAGTATGACTTCAGGATGTAGGCTTCGGGAATGAAACTCCTTTAAGTTGTAAGTTTCGGGGACGAAACTTCTTTTAAGTTGTAAGTTTCGGGGACGAAACTTCTTTTAAGTTGTAAGTGATGTAAGAACTCGAAATATTTCTTCAAAAAAAAAAAATAATAAATAGTCAAAAGGGTGAAATTTTTGACCTGGTTTTGATTTCAAAAGACCTATGTTGATTTATTTAGTCAATTGCCAGTGTGCGAGTTGCACGTTCTACGAGACAAAAAGGCTACTTTCCAATCCGGACATGATCTTGGAAATCCGAGTTGACCGTTGCGATCGTCTCGTCGAACTGAGCGAGATTCATATTCAGCACTTTTCGATCTGACGGTCGGATCTTCCAGAAACCGATGAAGAAGCAAGTAAATAAACGCAATCATTGTGACAGTGCCTGTGCACAGTGTCGCTTAAGTGGCCACTGTGGATGAACAGTAAACCTCAATTTCGGGACTACGGCGGTTGCAACGCTGACTAATTCACTGTACGGAATCCGAATATAGTGATCCAGGTAGTCATCTCGAACGGCTTCGATGTTCTGAACGCAATGGCGCAGTCGAAAATTCTGTTTGACGCCTCTGGGATCTCGAAAAGTGCGAAAACTGTATTTTGACACAGTATTTATGGACCGAGATTTTATCCGGGCAGTTTTTCGAAAATTAGAAATCGCTACCTGATGGGTCTCGTCGAGCCGGACGTCATGGCGTAGTCCATTTCCCGTTTCGACGACCGGATCGCCTTGAAAAGCATGAAACAAGGCGAAAAAGGTGTCAATTGCACATGAAACCCTATTGAAGTCGCCTCGAATTGCGTGCCACTTCTGGGAGGAGGAGAAAAGTGAAAATAGGAGAAAGCTGTGAGGGACTAGACATTGAATACCAAAGGTTGAGGGGGGGTAAATGCATTTTTGCATAATACTATATATATGCATGTACTCGAGCTGGGATTTCACAAACCCTAAACCCGAGCCCTTGCCCTAGCCGCCTGTGCAACAGAGCCCATCTCTCTGCCGCGCTCCCCGGAACCTCCCCGCACCGGCCGCCGCCTCGTCGCCGGAGGAGATGGATCAAGAAACCATCTTGATCTCGGTGCTTGGAGAGGAAGGATAGTGAGGAGGTCCTAGGCTAGCAAAACCTTGTCCAGTGGAGTCCTCCTCGAAGCCGCAGCCGAGCCCGGGGTGAACCGACTCCTGGCTCCGCCCTGCGCCGCCGCGGGAGACACCTTCTCCTTTTCAAACTCCGGCGAAGGTAAGCCTTGGAACTTTCCATTTAGTTTTGGCACTTAGGCATGTCCTGTGTGCTCCTGACACCGTGGAGGTCATCCGGGTGCAGGCCGAGCCGCTGCCGCCGTCCCGATCGCCGGCGGGAGCCCTGTCACCGGAATTATCGTTTTTGGGCCGCCGCCGTGATCCGACCGTCAAACCCAAGATCAGCACCGATAGATCCCTTCCTCTCGACGTCTGTGGGGTCTCCACGAAGTAGTAGGGTCATCGGTTGAGGATCGGACCCGGCCGAGTGTGCCCTAGTTTCGGGCTTTCTTCAACCTCGGCCGATCTCGGTCGTCCAGCGCCGCCGCTGCCTCCCACCGCCGGCCATCACCACCAGAAAACTCCTGGAACCGAGAGGGACCTTTTGGTCCAAGTTGCACCGGCCCGGAGCTCGTCGGCCGGAATCCGCCATTAACGGGCTTGGAGCTGCAACCGAGCTCCGCCGCCGCGCCTTGCCGACGTTCCCAGACGCCGGAAAACCGCCCAGGTGAGCTTATTTGATCCATAGGAGCCTCCCCATCACCTTGCATGCAGGGTTTAACGTAGGGCTTCTACCCTCTGCAGCTGCACCCGAGACTGCACTCGAGCCCACCTCCGGCCATCTCCGGCGGCCTGGGCTCCGGCCACCCGTACAGGTATGACCTAAACCCTATTTAGGGGACCCCCATGATTTTATTTTAGGCCGAGAGACCCTTGTAATTAACTCTAAAAGGTTGCACCCGAAATGTCCAAATCGGGCTTGTCCTCCGGCCGCCGCCGCCTCCGGCCGCCGGGGCTCGACCCAACATGGATTAGTCCTCACCTGGGACCCCTAACTAGCTGCTGCTCACCTTGGTTGCTGACAGGGTAAGGTCTGCTTTGGGGTTACACCAAACCGAGCTCAAGGCATCTTTGCGGGTTGCTCCGGCCGACTGTTCCGGCCACTCCCGGGTGCACCTGAGGTGAGCCCTCAACTCTACTTACCTTCCTATACACGATGCTCTAGCTAGCTCCTTAATTGATCAAGTAAAGGTTAAAGTTTGAACATAGTTACATTGTGAACCCTTGTGTTTTGGGCCAACTTGTAAATGGGCCTGGTCTCGGCCCAATTATTGTGAGCACGGCCTCCGTCTCGTCATTACAAACGCGCTGAAAGTTACGGCGCAGCTTTTGGACTCCCGGATTTGGAGAACGAGTCGAAACATCGGATTAATGCAATAACTCTAGGCAAATTAAATTACATTTTGGACTGAAATGCGATTCGGACCTGCTGGCTGTCCTTAGACAGCGTTTACACGCCTACTAGGCATCTTGTTAGAGTTCAGTAGGTCCTCATTGATCGAGAGTTAGATTCTGTGCGGTAAATCGGCAATATTGCCCCGTTTAAACACTCCGTTACTGTCGTGTCGTCGGGACGGGTATATGTGAGTCTAGTTCTGACTACAGTCTCTGTTCAGGGCCCAGCAGTTCAGCACCAGCCTCCCGGTAGTCTAGCGGGAGTTCGGGATCGGCCTTCATTCAGGTGGGTTTTACTTTTAAAGCCTTAGCAACTAGTCTTATCCGCGGGACGAGGTCAAGCTTATGTGTTTAATTGTGCTGATTTTTAAAATGCTATGGATCTTGTATTTGGATTAAATAACGATGGGTTTTAGACATTATGTGTTTAATTGTGCTGATTCTTGAAATGCTATGGATCTTGGATTTGGATTAAATATCGATGTGCTTTAGACATTATGTGCTTAACTGTGCTGATTTTAAAATGCTATGGATCCTGTACTTGGATTAAACATTGTAGAAAGGCATTAATTATTTCGTATGGTTCTACGGTGCTTGTGTTTAGATTATACACTGTTCATATAGTACTCATGCATGGATGTATATTTGCATACTTGGACGTATATGTATATTGTTTTCATGATTACTATGCTCGAGGCTGCAACACGCGCACCCGCGGTTTGGCCACCGCAGAGGGTGCGCTTTTCCGGAAAAGTGGTCGTTGACCCGTGTATACCCACGAGGTGTCGTAGTGGGGCCCCCGTTGTGGTGGGGTTTGAGGCGCCAAGGTATGAGCGGTGCGACCCGTCGACGTTGATGCTCGATGTGGTCAGGTTTCATTGCAGGTGTTCGTGTCTACTTTTCCCTCGCGGGAGGGTGTTTGCTCCGGATAGTTTGACGGTTTGAGTTATTACTTGCTTTCCTGCTTTCCCTATGTTTATTATGTTGCTGACTTCCCACTCCGTGACAGGTTCGTTCGGGGGTGAGAGCTAGCCGACAGTGAGGCCGAGACAGGAGCTTGCGGGTCCTTGGGGGCCCTAGACTTTAATTCTTCTCGCTTATCTTATTCCTTTTTTCATTTGATATTGTAGTCTACGGTGTGGTTCTCGATACCCTCGTGGGGTCGGTGTGGATGTCGGTATTTTGCTTTCAGATTTGAGTATGTTGAATTTAGTTTCTAGTACTGCTGGGCTGTTTTTAAGATAGAAAGTAAACAAAGAAAAGATTTGCGAAAACCGTTTTAAAAGCCTGGGTGTCGTGTGGGCACCGATTTCAAAACCCTGTGGATTTATGACTTTCGAAACTGTTTTAGAAATCTAAGTGCCGGGTGGGCACTACTTTCGAACCATGGATTTATGCTTTCAAATTAATCTGCCCCGAGTTCAACCTGTTGTGCATGAGTAGCTGTATTTACAAATAATTGGGTTGACTGAATGTTGTGATTGGATGTTGTATGAGCCGCGACGCCGTGCATATACAGAGGAGACTCTGCCCGTTTGCGGAGTAAATCTGTATATGTGGCGGGTCTGGGCACGCGCCTGGGAAGAAAGATTTTAAAAAAAAAAAAAAAAAAAAAGAGCTTGGTTAAACCCCGGGGCGTGACAGCGAGCGCGCGTCGAGCCTCTCGTATAGGTATGTGCTGTTTTTTTAGAGTGAGAGAGTGAGCTCAGTTTTAGAGAGGGAAAGAGAGAGAGAGTGTGCTTGCTGTCCATTTGGTTGGAAGAGCAAGCAGAGGGGAGCCGGGCTGGCGCTCGGTGCATTGGCGCACTGCGCAGGCGCGGCGCAGGCACCGCGCAAGCGCGCGGATGTGCCGCGCAGGCTGCGGCAAGCGCAGCGCGCAGCGGGCCCGCGCACCGCGCAGCGGGCCCGCGCACCGCGCAGCGGGCCAGGGCGGCCCGCTGCGGGCCTGGGCGCTGCGCGCGGGCCCTGGCGCTGCGCGCCTGCTGCTACTGTGCCGCGCGGCAGCAGCAGCAGCGAGCTGCAGCGACGGCCGCGCGCGGCAGCAGCGTGCGGCGGCGGCTTGCGACGCATGTCGGAGCGCGGGGTTTTCCTGCGGCGTGGGCTCTTGGGAGCTGGTTTTAAATTAGATTTTAATCTTTTTCTCTCTCTCTGTGTTGTTGCAGCAACTCGGTTCGCGGCAAGCTTGGTCCCGCGCGAGCTGTTGGTGCCGGCGGCGACGGCACGTGGATCACTATCGAATTTTGGAGCCGCGGCTGTGAGGAAGCCTTCACTTCTTGGTGTAGAGCTATGGTTTTTGGAAATGCATCTGATTATGCAAGAATTGAAGTGTGTGGGGTATGTGATGTATCAGTGCAGGGGAGTTGGAATTTTTTGAGTTGGCTTTGAATTGTGGTGGACTTTTGATGAATGTAATATTGGTTATAACTTTGGGTGTACTGAGGTAGCCTGTGTGTAAGAAATGGGAGCAAGAACTTATCTTGTGCTGAAGCTTCATGTGAATGTTTGGTTGTGTGTTTCTCCTATGTGTATTTTAGGAGCAGGTGGAGTTGTAATTGGTTTAATTGAAGCTTGTACTTTAGGTGTTAACCTTTGATTTCGGGGAGGACTTGATATGGGCAGTTGCTTGATGGTGGAGTGATGCGTGTTTGTAATATGGGATTTACCTTGTGCCAGGAGCATAAGGGTAGGTGTTGTGGATTTTATTAAGGGGTGCTGTGAGACTTTGGTGGATTAAAGGATATTGTGATTAGGAGAACATTGATTTATTAATGTGCTATTTGGAGCTTTTAAGCTTACTGTTGGTGAAGTGTATTTGGTTTTTATGTGTGTGCAGAGAAGGCATGGAATGTACTGTGTCTGGAACCTTTAATGTGTGGTGAGCCTGTTGGGAGCTATGTTGGTACTGAGGGAAGCATGAGTAATATGTGTGTGTATTGTGGGACTTGTAGTATTGTGGCTACCTGTGGAATGTGGGTGGTTTAAGTTTTGGTGTTTGCGCGATCATGTTAAGTTTTAATGAGAGTTGTTGGGTGGTGGTCTTGGCGTGAGCTGTGGGCACTTGTTGTGTGCTGTGAAAAGTGTTAGAGGTTCTTGTGAGCACTTGGAGTGCATTAAGCTTATGGCAGAGGTAAAGACAACCGTGCGCCGATGAAGCAACTTCAGCAGATCTTCCTTTTTGAGCTAGCTGCACTTCACCGACTTCAGCGATTGCCTGCGGAAAGCGTTCCAGGTGGGTTGGAATTTCTCCAAAATGTATGGAATGCCCCTTAATGCTCCTGAATGCAATTTGATCATGTTTACTATGCTATTTTCACTGTTTTTACATCTGATAGTTGCCTGGAAATTTTTAGAAAATTATTTAGAACCCCAGATTATTTTTAGTATACTCCTGTTACCATATGACACTAGACTGCATGTTCTGTTGGCATTATTTTTGCACCCCGATCGTTTTAAAAATCGAGAAAGCCCGTTTTCATGAAAAACAGCATCTTCAAAGGTAGTTTTTAAATTATGAGTTCGCCATAGGTACGGCATAGTTTCAGGGTGCATTAGACCTCGTGCCTAGGGGCCGAGGGGTCTCTTCTTGAGTTTTGAGATGAGTTATAGTGTCATGTGAGTTGAGCTTCTTCGTGGGGATTGATGCATTGTTCTAGATAGTGATTTATTGATTGAGTCGTTGGGGGGGATCTCCGACTTAGCTTGAGAGTTTGGGGTTCTGGCAGATCGAGTCGTGGAAGTTTCCCGACTCAGCCATGGTCGTGCATTATCAGATTGAGTCGTTGAGGGTTCTCCGACATAGCTGTGAGAGTGTTCGGGCTATTCGTGTTTGAGTCGAGGTTCTTTCCGACTGAGTTGTGTTTTCGAGCTTTGGGGTACCGATCTGTTTGATCGTGGATTATAGCCTGCATGTGCCACATATTGAGACAGTGAGACAGATGTGATACTTGAGTTCGGTGGGGTCGCTCCCCTCGAGCTACGCCCCGGGTGCGATGATGATACCGAGCCTGACGAGGCTACGATGTGGTTATGCGCCTAGTTCATATACTAGTGGTCGCTTGATACCCCTGGCCGAGTTACCATGGGGTCACTTTGTGTGAGTTTGAGACAGTCGGTTTAGGACGCCCCACGTAAATCCCGTCCTCTTGTGGATGCGTGGTAGTGGGCAGGTGCGTTCCTAGACGACAGGCGCAGGCTGGACTGAGCCAGTTTTGGCAGTCATTGAGATTGGGTGAGATGAGCGGGTGGTCACATATTATGTTCTTAGATGGGTTCTTTCCTTTGAGCATTGATACTGAGGCATCTTAGCAGTAGAGAGGGTATGCATATCATGTTATTGATAGAGTTTCCTTGAGCTTTGATTGAGTTATTTTAGCTGCAGTTTTCTTTCAGCTTATCTATCTATCTATCTATCTGCATATCTATCTGTTTTGCCTCCAGTAGACTTAGTGGGCATACCGTGGATGTTGGGACGGTACCCACTGAGATCTGCCTTCTGCAGTAGATCTCACACCCGCTGCGGTGACAGGTTTGAGGCAGCTGTTCCGGCTTGGTTCGCGCGGAGACAGCAGTTCGAGGTGAGGACGCGGCCGATTAGTTCCTTACCAGCATTGAGAGTCTGAGGTAGATGTACCCGGTGTATTTTATGTTTCCACTTTTGTACTGGACAGTCTGTGAGACTTGTACCTTGAGGATTTGTGTACTAGTGGAGATTTTACTTCCAGATGTTCAGTTTTTATTCTATAGCTTTTGGTTTTAGTTTCAGCTCTGATACATGTTTTTTAGCTATAGATCTGACTTGCAGGGTAGACGCTTCGTCTGTGCGGCAGTTTCCGTACAGATGGCGGATCTGTTGGCGAGCCCGGGTCGCAGTCTCGACCCCCGGGGCGTGACACAAGTATTTCAATATGCATTTTATTTAATCAAACTTGAAAAACCTTGCTTGGTATACATGTGGTAGCTGCACACAGTACTCGGACGACCGAGGTGGTAGCTCTTTCCTCCATGTGGTGGTAGTTTTCACACTCCTCATTGGGATGTAACTCTTTCCACATCTTTTGAGCATAATACTTTTTCTTTTACTCCCCCTCAATTGGCTATCAATTATTTAAGATATAAAGTATTCAGCCAAATATTGATCTCGATTTCATACTCGACTAAACAGTCAAATAAGATAAAAACTATACCAAGAGATCATCGAGAGAGAAATTGACTTTGATCAAAACAAAGATGAGTTAATTGACATAAATGATCATTGTATCAAATGAAATATTATGATATCTAAAGCATAATAGATTTCTAAATATATAAAAGGATGCAGTTAAAGTCAATCAAAACAAATGCTCAGTTAATGTACTATGTCTAAGCATAGATGATGAACAAACACACAAAAACAAAACCTAACCTAAACAAAAGTTTCAAAAAGAGGTTATTTCAAGGAAAGCATTCCAATTGCTTTACGCAAATGAATAAAACGTTTTTGATCCAAAGGTTTTGTTAACAAGTCAGCTAGTTGATCTTCAGTTGAAATGTAGGAAATTTGAAGAATATTTGATTCAACTAGCTCTCTAAGAAAATGATATCTAAGTTCAATGTGTTTTGTTCTAGAGTGCAACACAGGGTTTTTTGAAATATTTATAGCACTAGTGTTGTCACATAAAACAGTTACCGAAGTTGCTGAAATCCGGAAGTCGCTCAACACGCTTTTCATCCAAATGTGTTGAGTTGAACAACTACCCGCTGAGATGTATTCCGCTTCGGCAGTCGAGAGTGCAAGGCAGTTTTGCTTTTTACTATGCCATGCAACAAGACAATGGCCAAGATAAAAACATGCACCACTCGTACTTTTCCGATCATCCACAGATCCTGCCCAATCGGCATCTGAGTATCCAATAATATCTAGACTTGTTCCCATAGGATACCAAATTCCAAAATTAATGGTTCCTTTGATGTACCGGATGATCCGTTTCACCGCTTTCAGGTGAACCTCCTTTGTGTAGAGTTATTATGGATCCACAAGGATCTAAATAGGTTCTATCAAACACCTAGAGGGGGGGTGAATAGGTGTAATACTTAAAAACTCAATCTCAGTGCAAAATAAAAACCAATGCGGAAAATAAAAACAGCACACCGAGATTTACGTGGAAACTCCAATCCAGGAGAAAAACCACGGGACCAACACGCAATAACAATCCACTAAGAATAGAAGAATAACAAGGTGATTACCGACTCCACGGACTCAAACCCCTCCTTCAGCTTCTTCGGACCTTGCGCTGGCCGGTTGGATATCCGCGCAATAACAATCCCTAAGAAAAGAAGAATAACAAGGTGATTACCGTCTCCACGGATTTAACCCCTCCTTCAATTTCTTGGACCTCGCGCTCCACCGTTTTGCCCGTCCACTGCTCACGTTCGAATCCACGAACGCACGCTTCGAATCCACGAAACGCCTTTAGCACACCGAATCCACGATGCCACGTCGAATCCACGACGCAAACTCAGTCGATAAGAATATTGACTTCGATGGTGATCCTCTGCTTAGATTCTCATTGAGGAACCGTAGAAGAAATCTCTAAGCAAAGATTAGATCAATTCGACAAAAGATATGTTCTTGAAAGAACCATCGAATTGACCTAAAAGAGGCTATGAAGAAGATCGATAAAAACCTAGCCTCTAGGGTTGCTCTCAAGTGTTTTATAAATTGATCGGCCGTAGCTCCCACGTTTTTGAGAAACCCTAAGTGTCTATTTATAGTTTAGAAACCTTTGGAAAGAGATAAGAATCAAAAACTTACCTTATCTGGAAATTTTCAGGACGGCGATCCGGATCGGATTTACTGCGATCCGGATCGTCGTAACGAGATTGACGATTCCAGAAAACCAAGGGTTCGGGATCCGGATCGCATTGCCCGATCCGGATCGTTCATACAAATCAGAAAACTTAACATTCGGGATCCGGATCGGAAATTGCATGGATCCGGATCGAAGTCTTGTATGAAGCAACAACCTTCGGGATCCGGATCGTTGGCCCTGATCCGGATCCTGAACATGTCCGAACACCAGTTTTTGATTATTATGAAATTAAAAATTCTTCCAAGTGTTTCTATACTATAAGAAAGTATTCGGATCACCAAAATTATTTAGTTAACCATACCTGATCCTTTTGAATACTTTCTTCTTGAGATTGATGTAACTGATCCACAATTCTTCAACTTCAATCTTCAAGATTCAAGACACTGAGTGTCAACTTGAGCTCTTGTTGAATCTTCTCTAAGTCTTTGAATGCTGATTGACAATTTGATCCCTTTAAGACTCCGACTCAACTCATGACTTGACTCACGAAATATGCCAAAACCAAAATGCCGTAACAATCTCCCCCTTTGGCAATTTCGTGACAAAACCCAAAAATACATAAAAGCGCTCAAGTCACTCATCTTAAACCAAAAAGTCGAAATTCAATGTTATCACCAAAACATTGGTTTTCTTTGCGTGAAAGATCCAATAAATACAAAATTACATTTGAACCAAACAGTCCTAGAACATACTCTATGACTTAGGACTTGGAGTCTTAAAGTGATGTAATTCCTGCAAAACAAAACTCCAAACGAAATCAAACGTTAGTCGTTAGAAATTACAATCCTACATTTGATCCGTCTTCCTTTTGGTTCTTTTGTTTTTCTGCTCTTTCAATTTTTTCTTTGTCTCCCCCTATCTTGAGCATCTCTGTTCTCCCCCTTTGTGATACGATCATCATTTTCCGTTCTCCCCCATTTTTCCATTTTCGTTTCGTTTATCCTCTCTTGATGATCTTATCTCCGTCATTTCTCTTCTCCCCCTTTTTGTCACAAATTGTCAAACAGTGAACATACTAGACAAAAGGAAATTACAAACAAAATTAGTTCATAGAGAAAGAGAGATAAAAGCTCAGTTCCGGTATATAACAAAAATGCAGATTGCGTACCTGTACCAGAAAGCAAAAATCAAATAATTTCTTGAAACAAATCCAGATTTTGAAATAATTGAATTACCGATTTGTATTCCATCAAGAAAACAATTTAAGTGCTTGAAAATAATATGAGATCACATAGATGTCATTCAATCCAATTAATTTTACAAAAATTAAAAAGATTTACTCCGAAATCATGAAAAATAAAGGTAAAACATTATAAACCGTTTTTCATGTTATATTCATCAAACACAAGTCATCAAAAATAATCTTGAGATCCAAACTCTATCAAGATGTAACGGATTTACAAAGATGACTTACGGAGATTTCCAAATGACATCAATTCTGAATTTTTACCCTTTCAAATTTGAGATAAGCACTAAAATACCTAAGGGTGGCTCTTTGAGCATCTTTCAACTATTCCACCTTATACCAACCAGGAGATTGTTCAAAATATAAGAGTTTTGCATATAAATCTCCAAATGCTTCAACTAAAGATTTTCTCATAAAATACTATCAAGCATCCATAACATGTGGTAGCTTCACACACAAACCGGACGACCGGGGTGGCAGCTCTTTCCAGCATGTGGTGGTAGTTTTCACACTCCTTTCGGATGTAACTCTTTCCACATCTTTTAAAATTCACTTATTTACCCTTGTAAGAATGCAATCTCTTACGTGAAAGAATTAAATCCCAAATTTTAATCAATCGGTTGTCTCACGTTTATCACAATGAATTCACACAACCGAGATAGATTAAGCATCTAAAGATCACACATGATTTCTAAAATTTGATGCTTATAAAATCAAAAACTCCTATAATGAAGTATCTTCAAGATTATGATTAAGGAGTAAAGTTGATAATCCAAATAAAATTAATTTGGAGTGAATAAAAGTGAAGCCCTTTTTATTCAATGCACTTGTTCAGTAAAAACCCTTTTGTTCAAAAACAAAGTATAAAAACGAAGAGCATTGAGAAACATGTAATGCAAAGATTAAGAAAAATATGAAAGGAAAACTAATCAAAGCATTACATACAGTCATAAGCTATTTAGAACTTAAGACAAGGAAAGATATCACCTTTCCGAATCCAAAATCGCTGGATTTTGGGTTGTCTTGATTCGTTGTGGCCGGGGGTTGTCCGCTTTGACTGTTGATCCACCTTAGGTCTTTGCCTCGCAGTGATCCACTTGAATGATTGATGTTGTGGCTCGGACCTTTGGTGGGTTGAGTGAACTCCTTTGACTTGATGTGTCTTTTGATTCCGTTGAGTTCGCTCCGTAGATGAAGTTGCCGAAGGACTCTTCTTTCTCTTTTTCGGGCAATTCTTCACCAAATGTCCTTCAAGTCCACATAGGTGACAAGTTCTTCTTTTCAATTTCATTGTGGAACTTGAAGCATTCACAGTTTGGTTCTTTTTGAATCCCAGACCAACCTTGCTTGTTTGACCTAATCCGGACATACATTCAAGTTTCTTGGAACCGGTTGAAATCCTTTGTATGTCGGATTTAAGTTGATGAACTTGCTTGGTCAATGCTTGATTGGTGACATGTATTTCCTCAAACTGCTTTTCAAGAAAATCAATCTTGTTAATATGGGAATTAACGACCGTTTCCGATTGATTTATCTTTTCTTGGAGGATTTTATTATTATCCAATAAAAGCTCTCGTTCCTCCTCGAGATCATGAAGTTTGATCTTTAAAGCATGATTCTCGTCTTGATCTTCAAGTCGTTGCTTTCTCAACTTCTTGATATGTTTGGCCATCTTCTTAGATTCCGCAAGAAGTTGTTGATATGCCTCAACGAGTTCTTCCTCGTCCGACTCCCCCTCACTTGATGACTCTCCGTTGGATGTTGATGTTTCATGCAAAATCAAAGGAGTAGAGTCAGTGACTAAAGATGATAAACACAAATTAGAGGAGGGAATTTGAGAGGCATGAAAAGCAACGGCATTTTCCTCTTTACTTGAGGTCGATTCATTAGAAGTAGAATCGTCCCAAGTTTTCGCTTGCAAAGCCTTCTTTTTATATAATTTCGGAGTAGGACAATCCGTTGAAATATGGCCGTAGCCTTTGCATCTATAACATCGGATTTCCCCTTCGAATTCATCTTTTTCCTTAGAAGGTTTTGCAAGGAATTTGAGGTTAGAGGATTTAAAACCCGATGATCCTTTAGATGGTTTCGTGGATGAAGATCCATCGGTTCGATTCTTCCAAAATTTCCGACGAAATTTCTTTGTGATCCGTGCCAATTGTTCTTCAAAATCGGCAAAAGAGATTTCATCGTCGGAACTCGATTCGCTATCTTCTTCCTTTGTGGATTTGAATGCAATACCTGTAAGCTTAGAAGAAGACTTGGAAGAAACTTGATTAGTAGGAAAAGTCAATTCATAAGTTTGCAAAGCACCTACTAATTCCTCTACACTCATCTCATCCGGATGACTAACGGTTTCAATGGCGGTAACCTTTGCCCTAAACCGTTCCGGAAGAGTCCGAAGTATCTTTCTTACAATTTTCGACTCCGGGATCTTTTCTCCTAAATTAGCACATGTATTTATTACATCTTGAAGTCTAGTGTAATAATCTGTAAACAATTCATGCTCTTCCATATGAATAGAGTCAAATTGACTAGTAAGCATCTGGAGCTTTTGAATTTTTACAAGATTAGTACCCTCATGTGTAATTTTGAGAATATCCCAAATTTCCTTCGCGGATTCACACGCAGAAATTCTTGTAAATTCAGTCGAGGAAAGAGAATTAAATAAAGCGTTCATACCCTTCCCATTGTAAGATGATCTTTCAAATTCCTCTTTGGACCATCTAGAGCAAGGTTTTGGGGTAGTAGAATTTCCTACTTCCTCAACAGGATGCACCCAACCGCATTCCACGGATTGCCATACTCGCTCATCAATTGCGATGAGAAAAGCTCTCATCCGCACTTTCCAATAAGCATAATTAGTCCCATCAAAAAGAGGAGGTCTATAAATATTACCACTTTCACCCAACATGATAGATAAACCTAAAACCCGCTCTGATACCAATTGTAGAGTTATTATGGATCCACAAGGATCTAAATAGGTTCTATCAAACACCTAGAGGGGGGGTGAATAGGTGTAATACTTAAAACCTCAATCTCAGTGCAAAATAAAAACCAATGCGGAAAATAAAAACAGCACACCGAGATTTACGTGGAAACTCCAATCCAGGAGAAAAACCACGGGACCAACACGCAATAACAATCCACTAAGAATAGAAGAATAACAAGGTGATTACCGACTCCACGGACTCAAACCCCTCCTTCAGCTTCTTCGGACCTTGCGCTGACCGGTTGGATATCCGCGCAATAACAATCCCTAAGAAAAGAAGAATAACAAGGTGATTACCGTCTCCACGGATTTAACCCCTCCTTCAATTTCTTGGACCTCGCGCTCCACCGTTTTGCCCGTCCACTGCTCACGTTCGAATCCACGAACGCACGCTTCGAATCCACGAAACGCCTTTAGCACACCGAATCCACGATGCCACGTCGAATCCACGACGCAAACTCAGTCGATAAGAATATTGACTTCGATGGTGATCCTCTGCTTAGATTCTCATTGAGGAACCATAGAAGAAATCTCTAAGCAAAGATTAGATCAATTCGACAAAAGATATGTTCTTGAAAGAACCATCGAATTGACCTAAAAGAGGCTATGAAGAAGATCGATAAAAACCTAGCCTCTAGGGTTGCTCTCAAGTGTTTTATAAATTGATCGGCCGTAGCTCCCACGTTTTTGAGAAACCCTAAGTGTCTATTTATAGTTTAGAAACCTTTGGAAAGAGATAAGAATCAAAAACTTACCTTATCTGGAAATTTTCAGGACGGCGATCCGGATCGGATTTACTGCGATCCGGATCGTCGTAACGAGATTGACGATTCCAGAAAACCAAGGGTTCGGGATCCGGATCGCATTGCCCGATCCGGATCGTTCATACAAATCAGAAAACTTAACATTCGGGATCCGGATCGGAAATTGCATGGATCCGGATCGAAGTCTTGTATGAAGCAACAACCTTCGGGATCCGGATCGTTGGCCCTGATCCGGATCCTGAACATGTCCGAACACCAGTTTTTGATTATTATGAAATTAAAAATTCTTCCAAGTGTTTCTATACTATAAGAAAGTATTCGGATCACCAAAATTATTTAGTTAACCATACCTGATCCTTTTGAATACTTTCTTCTTGAGATTGATGTAACTGATCCACAATTCTTCAACTTCAATCTTCAAGATTCAAGACACTGAGTGTCAACTTGAGCTCTTGTTGAATCTTCTCTAAGTCTTTGAATGCTGATTGACAATTTGATCCCTTTAAGACTCCGACTCAACTCATGACTTGACTCACGAAATATGCCAAAACCAAAATGCCGTAACACTTTGGTGCTGATTGATATCTCGCGCAAATCCCAACACTAAAGGATATATCTGGGCGACTAGCTGTGAGGTAAAGTAGACTTCCAATCATGCTGCGATAAAGTTTCTCGTCTACATTCTCACTAAGAGATTCACTTCCTAATCCTTTATTGCTAGTTCCCATAGGAGTAGGAAAATGTTTAGAATTTTCTAATCCGAATTTCTTTACCAACTCCTTTGCGTACTTGGATTGACACAGATGGATGCCTTCACCATTTTGTTTCACTTGCAATCCAAGAAAGTATGTCAGTTCACCCATCATAGACATCTCAACTTCGCTTTCCATGGTTTCTGCGAATTTAGAAGCATCATTATCCTTTGTTGCTCCAAACACAATGTCATCGACATAGATTTGTGCAACAATGAAGTTATTTTGATAATGCTTCACAAAGAGAGTCCGATCTGCTCCCCCTCGAGTATAGCCCTTCTCCAAAAGGTGCTTTGTCAACCTTTCGTACCAAGCTCGCGGTGCTTGTTTTAAACCATAAAGAGCCTTTTTCAAACGAAAAACATGGTTAGGTAGTTTACAGTCTACAAAACCTTTCGGTTGAGCCACATAAACTTCCTCATTTAAAAACCCATTTAAAAACGCGCTCTTAACGTCCATTTGAAAGAGTTTTATTTTAAAGTGACAAGCAATAGCGAATAAGATACGAATGGACTCGAGTCTAGCTACAGGGGCAAACGTTTCATCAAAGTCTATACCTTCTATTTGAGAGTAGCCTTGAGCAACTAAACGTGCTTTGTTCCTGATGATGGTACCATCATCATTTTTCTTGTTCTTGAAAATCTATTTAGTACCGATCACATTGTGTTGCTTCGGAGGAGTCGTTAATTCCTAGACTTTGTTGCGTTCAAACTGATGGAGCTCTTCCTGCATTGCTTAAATCCAGTAGTCATCCTGAAGAGCTCCATCGACATTCTTTGGTTCGATCATGGAAACGTAACAGGCGAATCCACAAACCAACTGTCTCCGAGTTTTGACTCCTTCTTGTGGGTCTCCAATGATGTTTGATTCAGGATGATCCTTGGAGATGCGTAACGTTTGTTGTAATGGAGTACTCGGCGGTACATGAGATGATTCTTGCACATCAGATAAACTTGAAGAACCATTAGATGCATCATTAATATTGGAAGTATTATCATGAGAAGATGCACTTACAGGAGTATCATCATCAAGAGAGATATCAGGGTAGATTTATCAGATGCAAAGTGGAAAGCTTCATCTACTTTAACATTTATAGATTCTACGATCGTCTTAGATTCCAAGTTAAATACCCGATATGCTCTACTATTTGTAGAATACCCCAAGAAAATCCCTTCGTCACTTCGAGAGTCAAACTTTCCAAGATTTTCACTATCACGCCCCGGGGTCGAACTGCTACCCGGGCTCGCCAACAGATCCGCCGTCTGTGCGGAAACTGCCGCATAGACGAAGCGTCTACCCTGCAAAAGATCTATAGCTAAACATTTATCAGAGCTGAAAAAAAAGAACTAATAGCTACAGAATCCACTGAACATCTGATATAAATAAAATCTTGATACAATGACACTCAGCTAAAAGTAAAAGCAGTCCTCAATGATCTCTCAGAATGTCCAGTACAAAAGTGGAAACATAAAAATAAAACCCGGTACATCTACCTCTGACTCACAATGCTGGTAAGGAACTACTCGGCCACGTCCTCACCTCGATCTGCTGTCTCCGCGCGAACCAAGCCGGAACAGCTACCTCAAACCTATCACCGCAGCGGGTGTGAGATCTACTGCAGAAGGCAGATCTCAGAGGGTACCATCCCAAAATCCACGGTATGCCCACTAAGTCTACTGGAGGCAAAACAGATAGGTATGCAGATAGATAGGTAGATAGATAAATAAGCTGAAGGAAAACTATAGCTACTATGTCTCAAACATAATGCTCAAAAGGAAACTCTATCATAAACATGCTATGCATACTCTCGCTACTGCTAAAATGCCTCAGTATCAATGCTCAAAGGAAAACCCATCTAAGAACATAATATGTAACCACCCGCCCATAACACCCAATCTCAAAGACTGCCAAAACTGGCTCAGTCCAGCCTGCGCCCGTCGTCTAGGAACGCACCTGCCCACTACCACGCATCCACAAGAGAACGGGATTTATGTGGGGCGTCCTAAACCGACTATCTCAATCTCACACAAAGTGACCCCATGGTAACTCAGCCAGGGGTATCAAGCGACCACTAGTATATGAACTAGGCGCATATCCACATCGTAGCCTCGTCAGGCTCGGTATCATCATCGCACCCGGGGCGTAGCTCGAGGGGAGCGACCCCACCGAACTCAAGTATCATATCTGTCTCACTGTCTCAATATGCGGCACATGCAGGCGATAATCCACGATCAAACAGATCGGTATCTCAAAGCTCGAAAACACAACTCAGTCGGAAAAGAACCTCGACTCAAACATGAATAGCCCAAACACTCTCACAGCTATGTCGGAGAACCCTCAACGACTCAATCTGATAATGCACGACCATGGCTGAGTCGGGAAACCTCCACGACTCGATCTGCCGGAACCCCAAAATCCTCGAAGCTAAGTGGGAGAACCACCTCCACCACTAAATCAGAATACGATCCATGTCCTAGAGTAATTTCACTATCCCGTAAGGAAGCTCAAACAACAAATGACACTACAACTCATCTCAAAACTCAAAAGAGACCCCTCGGCCCCCAGGCACGAGGTCTAATGCACCCTGAATCTATGCCATACCTCTGGCGAACTCAAAAGTTAAAAACCATCTTTGAAAAGGCTAATTTTCTTTCAAACGGGTTTTTCTTGATTTTTAAAACGATCTAGGTGCTTATATAAGGCCAACAGAACATGAAACCTAGTGTCATATAGTGTCATGAGTATGCTAAAAAATAATCTGGGGCTGAAATGAATTTTCCCGAAAAATCCAAGCAACTATCAGATTTAATTACAGGAAAAACAACATAATAGTTATGATCAAATTGCATTCGATAGCATTAAAGGGCATTCCATAAATTTTGGAGAAATTCCAACCCACCTGGAACGCATTCCGTAGGCAACGCTGAAGTTGGTGAAGTGCTGAAACCTCGAACTGATGAAACTTCGAAAAACGCGCCGCGCGCGCACACACTGTCGCGTAACCGGAAAAATCCCCGGAAGCGCATATAAAATCCTTGAGTCCACAACAAAAATCCGGCGCGCAAACAATGTACTCCACTGCCAACATACACCACAAGCACTCATAAAATTCAAAATCCACCCACACACATGTCCAGCACAATATCTGAACTCTAAAAGAATGCTCACATTACATAATTCCACTGTTACACATTACCAGCTCCACAAGCTCACACTAATTCATCTTTTAATTCATTTACAAAGAAAAACCACCTCAATCCCATGGTACACTTAAAAGCTCCAAATAAACACAATCTCTTAATTCCCACTATCCACAAAACCCAACAACATTGTTCCAAATTTCCTCTGCACTCACAATGAGTCCACAGCACAATCACACTTCACCCACACATCCACACATCACCAACATAAGGCACATTCTCTATCACAATCACAAAGAACCACAGCACCCTCTAAAATTCCACTGCACAAGCCCAGAATTCCCCACATTCACATAACCATCCAACTCCAAATACACATACATTACACTCTCAAGTTCTCAAGTTTAAGCACAATAATAACAATAAAACCCCACATCACCAACTCTTAAGGTCCCAGCATAAGTAAAAATGTGCACTTAACCACCAATTCTCAGCATCCTCCCTGCTCAACACAGCCAACATGCAGCATCGAATCGAGCCACCAAGTTCCTTCGGTTCCGTGTGGCGGAAGTGTCCTGTCCGGTCAAGCCGCACCAAAGCTACACCACAAAAGCAAGAAAGAGAGACAACTTAAAATCAGTGCAGACTCGACCCGCACGCTTGATAGCCGGCGAAAACCAAACCTCATTACGAAAACCCCGCGCGCCGATGCGAGATGCACGCCGTAGCCAACAACCAAAAAGAACCCTGCTGCGCGACTGCAGCCCGCGCCGCTGGTGCGCCCGCCGCGCGGCGCCCAAGCCAGTCACGCGACGACAAACCTGCCGCACGGGGCCTGGACAGCCCCGCGCGGCCCCCTGGGCCTGCCCGCGCAGTGCCTGCGCAGCTGCGCGCGGCGCCCCTGGCGCCCGCGCAGCGCGCAGGTGCAGCTGCGCGCGGCGCCCTTGGCGCCCGCGCGCAGCGCCCTGCTGCGCGCCTACCCTCGCGCGCCCGCATGCGCGCGCTGCTGCAGCGCTCCTTGCAGCGGCCACGGTTCTGCTAGCGGCGCGGCACCCCAGCTCACAAGGACAACCAGTCCAAGCACCACCAACACATGTCCACCCTTTTTCACACTCCAACCGAACTCTCACTCTCCTTCTAAAAGAAAAAAGGGTAACATACCACGATAAGCTCGACGCGCGCGCTCGCCGCTTGCTCCACTCGTCTTCGAGTAGGAAACCCACCAACGCAACTCCCTTCCGTTTCCTCTCATTTCCCACTCTTCTCATCCCCAAGCTCTTCTTTTCCTTCATCTTCTCACCCAATCCTCACTTCCTCTGCCTCACCCGAAGTCCTCTGTTTGCTAACTTGAAGAAGGCGATGACGTGGCGCTTCAATTAAGGTGAGGTTAATTAAGGGTGAGTGGGGAGGGGTGGTTGGCGCAATAAATGCACACCAAATATCCCAATCCAACCACATAAGCTTTTATCCCCCTACTTTTTCTCTTTTTGCAACTCAATCCTAAAGCAACAGTACAAAAATCCAATTAAATTAAATAATTAAATAATTCCATACTAGCCAACTCCAAGTCACTTTTTGTCTTCGGAGTCTCCGCATCGGCCCGAAACCTCCCGAACCCCACTGTAATCTGAAATTACACATGCCCACAGCTTTCTCTCCCCAAAAAGCTCAACCGTTGAGTCGGGGTGCTCAATCCAAAAACCGGCTCCAAAATCGCCGGTTCCGACTCACTTTTCACCTTCGGGTCCTCCGCGTCAGTCCGGAACTTCCCGAACTCCGCTGTAAACATAACATGCACCAGTTCCAAGTGTTTCCAAATTTTCTGCTCTCCACTGCGAAGTCGAGGCTTCCCCGAAGCCAGTCCTCTAACGGCGGACAATGCCCGGAAAACCCCGAATCGACCTGGGGGTTCCGCGAAGATCCGAGTCGACCCGAACTCATCTATAATCCAATATGGAACACGCTCGAGGCGATTTCTCCGCACCACGCCATCTTGCGAGGTCGGCGCGCCATCCGAAATCCCGGTATTCTACACTCTCCCCTCCTTAAAAAGGGTTTCGTCCTCGAAACCAGAATAAATCCATAACTCAGGAGGGGGGGTCTCGCACCAAGGGGATAGGAGATCCTCAACTCATCCCTGGCTCTCAAGTGGCCTTTCTCTCATCAAGATGGCTCCTCTGAACCTTCGCTAAGGTATAACCCGACTGCGAAATTCTTCTGTCTCACCAGCAAGAATTGCATCGGTCAATCCTGATAACTCAATCCTCGTCCAATTCCAAGGAAGTGAAATCCAAAACATGCCAAGGATCAATACAGTTCTTCCAGTCTGATAAATACTCGCGGATCAAACTCCCTGCGTAAATGTCGAATGAACAGCTCTTGCGGACAGTGGCTTCCACGAATCCATATCTCCAAATCCAAACTCGAAGCCTCCAATTGGCATAACCTCTCCGTTGCTCCTTAGCAACTAAAATGCTCAAAACTCCACAATGCACTCTTACCTCCCTTTACAGGAAAAGAAATTCAACATCGGGGACATTCCCCAAATTTCCAACTCTCAATTCCAAGTTTTCAAAGTGGCACTCACAGATCGACCATCTCATTTCCAAGGTTGCCCTGCTCGCCTAGACAAGGCGCAACTGACCATAAGGTCCTTGCTGGGATAATGATATAATAATCGATCATAAAGCTCCAAAAACTCGGTCCACCGGCGTTACCTCAACCAAAATCCTCCTAAGTAACCAAGTACTTCAGGTTCACGGGTCTCTGGATAACTCCATGCTCTCTCTATCACCACATAGGCTACGGCAAAAACCCAAACGGCATCACTCTTCGTTGGGTCTACTGTTACTCTGGCCGCTGAAATCATATGGCCTAATCCACAGAACCTTTCGAAGTCAAAAAGCATGCTCTCTAAACTTGACATCCATATTCTTCTCTCTCGGAAGTTGCAGCACTCTCTCCAAGTCTACCTCGGCTCTAAGTCGCCTCGGAAATAAATCCAAATATCCATGACGGGTAAGGCTACTCACCCGTCCAAACACAGCTGGAACACTCGATTCCTCAAATCCTAAAGGCGGCAGGGCTTCAATCAATCCACTTGACTGTGCTGTAAGCTCACAATGCCCCTACCGGGTCCTGAACACCATCAGGGCACAGCCCTAGGCTGTAAGGTTCCATAACGCCAGCAAACTCACAAGGGGCCTTTGCCGAAATACACTCCAAACCTGTCTGTGCTCAAATCATCAAGGAACCCTCACTATTGTAGAGTACCGGGATTTCGGATAGCGCACCGACCTCGTGAGATGGCGTGGTGCGGTTAAATTGCCTCGGGCATGTTCCATATTGGATTACAGATGAGTTCGGGTCGACTTGGATCAACGCGGAAGCCCCAGGCCGATTCGGGGTTTTCCGGGCATTGTCCGCCGTTAGAAGACTGGCTTCGGGGATGCCTCGACTCCATCATGGTGTGCAGGAAATTGGGAAAACTCTGGGAACACGTGTATTTGCAGATTACAGCTGAGTTCGGGAGGTTCCGGACGGATGCAGAGAGCCCGAAGGCGAAAAGTGAGTTGGAACTGGCAGTTTTGGAGCCGGTTTTTTGGATTGAGCCCACCGACTCCACGGTTGAGCTTTTTGAGGAGAAAAAAAGCTGTGGGCATGTGTATTTTCAGATTACAGCGGAGTTCGGGAGGTTCCGGACGGAGGCGGAGGCCCCGAAGGCAAAAAGTGAGTTATTAGGGGCTTTATGGATTATTTAATTAATTTTGTTAATTAATTAGTGGGTGTTGGGGGCTTTGGTCTGGGAGGTTTGAAAGAAAAGAATGAATTAGGGATGTTAATTGGATAAGGGAGTGGATTAATGTGATTTGGGTTAAAGTGTGAGTTGAATTTTTTATTTGGGTGCAATAAATGCTCCCAACCACCCCCACCTCCTCCCCTTAGTTAGCCGTAGCTAATTAATTAGGCCGCCACCACCACCACTTCTTCTCCTGTTAGCAGAGGAATGGAGTGGAAACGGAGGAAAGAAAGAAAGAGAGAAAGGGAGAAAAGGAGAAGAAGAAGAAAAAAAAAAAGGAAAGGGAAGGGTTGGAGGAGCTTTGATGGTGAGGACTTCTCGCAAGGAGCCGCGGCGCCAAGCGGAGCGGAGCGCGCGCGCGAAGAGCCTCTTTAAGGACGGCGCCATTTGTGATGGTTTTTGGCAAGGTGCAGATGGTGATGGTAGTGCAGCTGATGGTTATGTTATTTAAGATTATGGTGTTTAAAATGGCGATGATGATGAGGATTATCATGAGGCTAGTGTTTGTGTGCGGATTTAATTTTTAGTTCGTGAAGGTAAGCTTTTATTTTTATAAGCATGCAGTGGTTATGTTGGACTGATATGTTGTGGATGTAGCATGTAATTGTGGAATTAAGGGTTTATATATATATGTTTTTAATTATTAGCATGCTTGGAGCTTTAAGGGGATTGTGGAGCTATTGTGTAATGGTGTTTAATTAAGCATGCAGTTGATGCTGTGAGATGTTAATGTGTGTGAGTGGACCTACTGGGTGCTAATAGAATTATGTAATTGGAGCCTACATTTTTTGTTATTTGTGAGAGTATGTATTTAATTTTGGGAGTTTTTCTTTGTGAATAATTTAATGGTGGAATTAGTGTGTGCTTTTGGAAGCTTTTAAATATGCTGGGATGGAATTAAGTGAATAGTATTATGTGGGCATTTATGGATTAGTGTGCAGATTGTTATTGTGAATTGTGTCGATGTGTGGGTGTATTTGGACTTGGTGTGTGTAGAGTTTTGTGGCCTTTTGTGAGCAGGGAGAGTTTTAAGTGTGCTATTTGGAGCTTTAATGTGTGCTGTGGGTTTTTAATTAGTGAGCTGTTGGGATTTTATTAAGGTGTGCTGTAGGGATTTTATTAAAGTGTGTTGTTGGTAATGAGGTGAACTGAAATTGGGCTATGGACTGAATTAATAGTATACTTTGGAGCTATAGGTGATTTTATTGTGAGCTGTTGATGTGGTGGTTGGACTTGGAGCTGCTGTAGGCTTTTGGTGTGTTTGTGACTATTAGAGCGCGACCGAGTGAGGTGAGTTGGCTGTGGAGCGACCCGGAACGTGTGCAGATTTTTGTGAAGTACTCAAGAACTTTATTTGAGCTACCGGGGTTTTTTTTTCCTGATTCGCGGCAAGGTGCGCGCACGTGGCACGATTTTTTAGGTTTCGTCAGTTCGAGTTTCCGGCACTTCACCGACTTCTGCAATTGCCTACGGAAAGCGTTCCAGGTGGGTTGGAATTTCTCAAAAATTTATGGAATGCCCTTTAATGCTATTGAATGCAATTTGATCATAATTATTATGTTGTTTTTCCTGTATTTAATCTGATAGTTGCCTGGATCCTTTTTAGGAACTTATTTCGAACCCCAGATTATTTTTAGTATACTCCTGTTACCTTATGACACTAGACTACATGTTCTGTCGGCATTTTTGCTGCTCCCTGGTCGTTTTAAAAATTGAGTAAAGCCTGTTTTAAGGAAAAACATTATTTTCAAAAGTGATTTTAAATTATAAGTTTGCCAGGGATATAGCATAGATTCAGGGTGCATTAGACCTCGTGCCTAGGGGCCGAGGGGTCTCTTTTTGAGTTTGAGATGAGTTATAGTGTCATTTGACGTTGAAGCTTCCTTATGGGATAGTGAGATTACTCTAGATCATGGGTCGTATTCTGATTTAGTGGTGGAGGTGGTTCTCCCACTTAGCTTCGAGGATCTTGGGGTTCTGGCAGATCGAGTCGTGGAGGTTTCCCGACTCAGCCATGGGTCGTGCATTATCAGATTGAGTCGTTGAGGGTTCTCCGACATAGTTGTGAGAGTGTTTGGGTTTTCCTGTTTGAGTCGTGGAGTCTTTTCCGACAGAGTTGCGCTTTCGAGCATCGAGTTGCCGATCTATTTGATCGTGGACTGTAGCCTGCATGTGCCGCTTATGAGATAGTGATACAGATGCGATACTTGAGTTCGGTGGGGTCGCTCCCCTCGAGCTACCACCCGGGTGTGTGTGATGATACCGAGCCTGACGAGGCTGCGATGATGCGACTAGTTGATACACTAGAGTTCGCTTGTGATAGTCCGTGTGGGACGCCCTACGTAAGTCCCGTCCCAGTGAGGACGAGGTGGCAGTAGGTTTGGCGCAGGCTTGACTAGACCCTATGAGGCAGTCATTGAGATTGGGTGACATTGAGAGAGTGATGGCATAGCATGTTCATTGATGAGTTTCCCTTTGAGCATAGTACTTGAGGCATATTATTAGCAGTGTTAGTATATGCATATCGTATCATTGGTAGAGCTTCTTTTTGAGCCGTATGATTGAGACCTTCTAGCTGTAGTTTTCTTTTCAGCTTACCATTATTTATCTATCTACCTATCTATCTGCATACCTATCTGTTTTGCCTCCAGTAGACTTAGTGGGCATACCGTGGATATTGGGACGGTACCCACTGAGATCTGCCTTCTGCAGTAGATCTCACACCCGCTGCGGTGACAGGTTTGAGGCAGCTGTTCCGGCTTGGTTCGCGCGGAGACAGCAGTTCGAGGTGAGGACGCGGCCGATTAGTTCCTTACCAGCATTGAGAGTCTGAGGTAGAGGTACCCGGTGTATTTATGTTTCCACTTTTGTACTGGACATTCTGAGAGACTTGTGAGGATAGTACTTGTTTTTTTTCTTGTGAGCCTATGTACCTTGAGGATTTGTGTACTAGTGGAGATTTTACTATTCTAGATGTTCAGTTTTTATTCTATAGCTTTTGGTTTTAGTTTCAGCTCTGATACATGTTTTTTTTTAGCTTAGATCTGACTTGCAGGGTAGACGTTTCGTCTGTGCGGCAGTTTCCGTACAGATGGCGGATCTGTTGGCGAGCCCGGGTCGCAGTGCGACCCCGGGGCGTGACAGATTAGGGTGGTATCAGAGCCTAGGTGTATAGGTCATTGAGGACTTAGAGACCCTAGGCTATTGGTTGGACATTAGGATGACCGTCGTGAGAGACGTGATTTTAGCGAGAGTCCTGATTGAGTTTGTACCTTCACCAGAGTATTGGGGTGAGTGATTTTACATATTATTTCTCTAAAGATGATTATGTTGGCTGCAGACAACATAATACTTTAGAAAGGTTAATATGTTTAGACTTTCGCTTGATTGGGTCGAGAGAGCTTTGGTCCTAATGTTTGTTATGTTGCAGTGGCTTCGATGCTTCCGAGACGTCGTTCGATGACGAGGGCGTGTTGGCCTTGAATGAGGAGCCCGATTAGTGGGAGGCTGAATGGATAGAGCAGAGTGAGGTCTGAGAGTTACAGGCCCCAGTAGCCAGACTTTAAGGCGATGCGGCGCCAGGAAGAGAACTTGGAGCGCTTGATGCACATGCTTGAGCCGAAAGCATCTTCCGGGGTATAGCTAGTAATACTTCCAGCTTCGACATCGTCAACTTCGATCCTGATCGCGCCACTGAGGATGCAGAAGCAGCGAGAGGTTACTGACCGGTTGTTTTATTTCATTCAGTTCCATCCCCTACATATTTCGGGACCGAGCTTGGAGCCTTGGAAGGCCGAGGACTGGATTGCTGCTATGGAAAAATTACTTGAGAATTGTTCATTCAGGAGAAGCATCTGGTGCACTTGGTTATGCACTTTTGGATGGGGACGCCGAGAATTAGTGGCGTCAAGTTCGTCCAGCTGGACCATCGAGAGCGCATTGGATTACCGGGAGCGAGTTTCTGCGATTGTTGAGCAGAGTGCCCCTTGTCGCCCGAGATGGGGCCCAGAAATTTGATTATGTTTGAGAGTAGACTGCATCGAGACATCTTTGATTCAAGGCATATCCGGCGGGCGCCGACCTTTAATGCAGCGATTGTGCATGCTCAGTGGTTTGACCGAGGATCAGCGATCACTTCCAGGAGGGACGAAGAGCAGGGGAACAGCTTCAGTGTGAGACGTCTAGCATCGTCGGATTTTGGGATAGTTAAGTGGATCAAGGTTACCATGATTCAAGTCTCAGGATCATAGGTCTCAGAGGAGACAAAGTCCAGGAGGTTCTCGACAGTCGAGGCACCAGCAGCAGTGTCAGGACATTTTCAGGCAGAGTGTTCCTGAATGGTGCTCTTGGATTTGCCGCTTGCGACAGCACCCCACTACCCCTTCAGGAAGAAGAGGTTCATCCGATTACCAGTAGACTGATAAAGCCGTGATGCCGCGGCAGTTAGAGCGTTGGCCTCCAGCATCTATTTGTTGAGTTGTGCAGCTAGCTGGAGAGTGCCAGGATAGTGGATCACATTTTACCAGGTGTGGTACCCTTGGGTCGTCGAAGTTAGAGCTTGTTGATGCCGGCACCGCGTGTGCTTGTTTTGTAGAGCAGGGGTAGCTTCGTGTGGGCCAGAGATAGGACTGTTGGCTTGTGCACGTGAGGATCAGGTTCTAGTTCCCGTTTATCGCACGGAAGAGTGTTGCCAGTCCTGCCCAGTGTAGATAGGACTTTGGAATTGACCACTAAGAATTAGTCCTCCAACGGTTTAGAGATGTTGTTACGTGTGGGATAGGGATTGGTTATCCCGTTGTTTGGCTACCTTGGATTGTCGTGGGAGGACTATGACCCTCCGTGGACCTGGTCAGGAGGAGTGTGTTTATGGAAGAGGCTAGATCACGACGGGGTTGAGTCGTGGTCGTATCGCCTTGCTAGCGACATTTAAGCAGGTGCCTACGGCGGCACCGGGATTAAAGAATGTCCTTATCGCTGTGTGATCCGGTGTGAGTCCACCTGATCTGTTGTTGAAGCCGCCGTTTAGTGGGATTGAGAGTGTGGTAGTGTTCGACGTGGTTTTTGAAGCTGCACCGACTTCGGTAGCACCCCTTGGAGTATCGCCCGTGAGACAGAAAGTCGATAGCGCAGTTGCGGGATCTGATGGATTGAGAGGCCGTGCGACCCTGTGCCACGTTGTGGATACAACGGTGAGAAAGCGAGAGATTGGTAGGTTATGGAACCTTACAGTCGAGGGCTGTAACCGGATAGTGTTCAGAACCCGGTAGGGGCATTATGAGCTTACAGCACAGTTTTGTGGATTGATTGATACCTTGTCGTCCTTAGAATTTGAGGAATCGGGCATTCCTGCTTTGTTTGGACGGGTGGGTAGCCGTACCCGTCATGGATATCTGGATTTATTTCCGAGGTGACCTGTAGCATGAGGAGCACTTGAGTATGGTGCTGCAACTTCTGAGAGAAGAAGTGGTTTGCCAAGTTGAGGGAGTGCGCTTTCGACTTCGAAAGGTTCTGTGGTTAGGCCTTGTTACGGCATTTTGGTATTGGCATATTTCGTGAGTCAAGTCAATGAGTTGAGTCGGAGTCTTAAAGGGATCAAATTGTCAATCAGCAATCAAAGACTTGGAGAAGATTCAACAAGAGCTCAAGTTGACACTCAGTGTCTTGAATCTTGAAGATTGAAGTTGAAGAATTGTGGATCAGTTACATCAATCTCAAGAAGAAAGTATTCAAAAGGATCAGGTATGGTTAACTAAATAATTTTGGTGATCCGAATACTTTCTTATAGTATAGAAACACTTGGAAGAATTTTTAATTTCATAATAATCAAAAACTGGTGTTCGGACATGTTCAGGATCCGGATCAGGGCCAACGATCCGGATCCCGAAGGTTGTTGCTTCATACAAGACTTCGATCCGGATCCATGCAATTTCCGATCCGGATCCCGAATGTTAAGTTTTCTGATTTGTATGAACGATCCGGATCGGGCAATGCGATCCGGATCCCGAACCCTTGGTTTTCTGGAATCGTCAATCTCGTTACGACGATCCGGATCGCAGTAAATCCGATCCGGATCGCCGTCCTGAAAATTTCCAGATAAGGTAAGTTTTTGATTCTTATCTCTTTCCAAAGGTTTCTAAACTATAAATAGACACTTAGGGTTTCTCAAAAACGTGGGAGCTACGGCCGATCAATTTATAAAACACTTGAGAGCAACCCTAGAGGCTAGGTTTTTATCGATCTTCTTCATAGCCTCTTTTAGGTCAATTCGATGGTTCTTTCAAGAACATATCTTTTGTCGAATTGATCTAATCTTTGCTTAGAGATTTCTTCTACGGTTCCTCAATGAGAATCTAAGCAGAGGATCACCATCGAAGTCAATATTCTTATCGACTGAGTTTGCGTCGTGGATTCGACGTGGCATCGTGGATTCGGTGTGCTAAAGGCGTTTCGTGAATTCGAAGCGTGCGTTCGTGGATTCGAACGTGAGCAGTGGACGGGCAAAACGGTGGAGCGCGAGGTCCAAGAAATTGAAGGAGGGGTTAAATCCGTGGAGACGGTAATCACCTTGTTATTCTTCTTTTCTTAGGGATTGTTATTGCGTGGATATCCAACCGGTCAGCGCAAGGTCCGAAGAAGCTGAAGGAGGGGTTTGAGTCCGTGGAGTCGGTAATCACCTTGTTATTCTTCTATTCTTAGTGGATTGTTATTGCGTGTTGGTCCCGTGGTTTTTCTCCTGGATTGGAGTTTCCACGTATATCTCGGTGTGCTGTTTTTATTTTCCGCATTGGTTTTTATTTTGCACTGAGATTGAGTTTTTAAGTATTACACCTATTCACCCCCCCTCTAGTTGTTTGATAGTACCTATTTAGATCCTTTGGGATTCATAACTCTACAATTGGTATCAGAGCGGGTTTTAGGTTTATCTATCATGATGGGTGAAAGTGGTAATATTTATAGACCTCCTCTTTTTGATGGGACTAATTATGCTTATTGGAAAGTGCGGATGAGAGCTTTTCTCATCGCAATTGATGAGCGAGTATGGCAATCCGTGGAATGCGGTTGGGTGCATCCTGTTGAGGAAGTAGGAAATTCTACTACCCCAAAACCTCGCTCTAGATGGTCCAAAGAGGAATTTGAAAGATCTTCTTACAATGGGAAAGGTATGAACGCTTTATTTAACTCTCTTTCCTCGACTGAATTTACAAGAATTTCCGCGTGTGAAACCGCGAAGGAAATTTGGGATATTCTCAAAATTACACATGAGGGTACTAATCTTGTAAAAATTCAAAAGCTCCAGATGCTTACAAGTCAATTTGACTCTATTCATATGGAAGAGCATGAATTGTTTACAGATTATTACACTAGACTTCAAGATGTAATTAATACATGTGCTAATCTAGGAGAAAAGATCCCGGAGTCGAAAATTGTAAGAAAGATACTTCGGACTCTTCTGGAACGGTTTAGGGCAAAGGTTACCGCCATTGAAACCGTTAGTCATCCGGATGAGATGAGTGTTGAGGAATTAGTAGGTGCTTTGCAAACTTATGAATTGACTTTTCCTACTAATCAAGTTTCTTCCAAGTCTTCTTCTAAGCTTACAGGTATTGCATTCAAATCCACAAAGAAAGAAGATAGCGAATCGAGTTCCGACGATGAAATCTCTTTTGCCGATTTTGAAGAACAATTGGCGCGGATCACAAAGAAATTTCGTCGGAAATTTTGGAAGAATCGAACCGATGGATCTTCATCCACGAAACCATCTAAAGGATCATCGGGTTCTAAATCCTCTAACCTCAAATTCCTTGCAAAACCTTCTAAGGAAAAAGATGAATTCGAAGGGGAAATCCGATGTTATAGATGCAAAGGCTACGGCCATATTTCAACGGATTGTCCTACTCCGAAATTATATAAAAAGAAGGCTTTGCAAGCGAAAACTTGGGACGATTTTACTTCTAATGAATCAACCTCAAGTAAAGAGGAAAAAATCGTTGCTTCTCATGCCTCTCATTTTCCCTCTTCTAATAATTGTTTATCATCATTAGTCACTAACTCTACTCCTTTGATTTTGTATGAAACATCAACAACCGGCGGAGAGTCATCAAGTGAGGGGGAGTCGGACGAGGAAGAACTCGTTGAGACATATCAACAACTTCTTGCGGAATCTAAGAAGATGGCCAAACATATCAAGAAGTTGAGAAAGCAACGACTTGAAGATCAAGACGAGAATCATGCTTTAAAGATCAAACTTCATGATCTCGAGGAGGAACGAGAGCTTTTATTGGATAATAATAAAATCCTCCAAGAAAAGATAAATCAATCGGAAACGGTCGTTAATTCCCATATTAACAAGATTGATTTTCTTGAAAAGCAGTTTGAGGAAATACATGTCACCAATCAAGCATTGACCAAGCAAGTTCATCAACTTAAATCCGACATACAAAGGATTTCAACCGGTTCCAAGAAACTTGAATGTATGTCCGGATTAGGTCAAACAAGCAAGGTTGGTTTGGGATTCAAAAAGAACCAAACTGTGAATGCTTCAAGTTCCACAATGAAATTGAAAGGAAGAACTTGTCACCTATGTGGACTTGAAGGACATTTGGTGAAGAATGCCCGAAAAAGAGAAAGAAGAGTCCTTCGGCAACTTCATCTACGGAGCGAACTCAACGGAATCAAAGACACATCAAGTCAAGGAGTTCACTCAACCCACCAAAGGTCCGAGCCACAACATCAATCATTCAAGTGGATCACTGCGAGGCAAAGACCTAAGGTGGATCAACAGTCAAAGCGGACAACCCCCGGCCACAATGAATCAAGACAACCCAAAATCCAGCGATTTTGGATTCGGAAAGGTGATATCTTTCCTTGTCTTAAGTTCTAAATAGCTTATGACTGTATGTAATGCTTTGATTAGTTTTCCTTTCATATTTTTCTTAATCTTTGCATTACATGTTTCTCAATGCTCTTCGTTTTTATACTTTGTTTTTGAACAAAAGGGTTTTTACTGAACAAGTGCATTGAATAAAAAGGGCTTCACTTTTATTCACTCCAAATTAATTTTATTTGGATTATCAACTTTACTCCTTAATCATAATCTTGAAGATACTTCATTATAGGAGTTTTTGATTTATAAGCATCAAATTTTAGAAATCATGTGTGATCTTTAGATGCTTAATCTATCTCGGTTGTGTGAATTCATTGTGATAAACGTGAGACAACCGATAGACTAAAATTTTGGGATTTAATTCTTTCACGTAAGAGATTGCATTCTTTCAAGGTATTGAAATGATTTGCAAAAGATGTGGAAAGAGTTACATCCGAAAGGACGTGTGAAAACTACCACCACATGTAGGAAAGAGCTGCCACCCCGGTCGTCCGGTTTGTGTGTGAAGCTACCACATGTTATGGATGCTTGATAGTATTTTATGAGAAAATCTTTAGTTGAAGCATTTGGAGATTTATATGCAAAACTCTTATATTTTGAACAATCTCCTGGTTGGTATAAGGTGGGACTAGTTGAAAGATGCTCAAAGAGCCACCCTTAGGTATTTTAGTGCTTATCTCAATTTGAAAGGTAGATTAGAATTCAAGATTGATGTCGTTTGGAAATCTCCGTATGTCATCTTTGTAAATCCGTTACATCTTGATAGACTTTGGATCTCAAGATTATTTTTGATGACTTGTGTTGATGAATATAAATGAAAAACGGTTTATAATGTTTTACCTTTATTTTTCATGATTTTGGAGTAAATCTTTTTAATTTTGTAAAATTAACTTGGATTGAATGACATCTGTGTGAATTCATGTTTAAAGCACTTAAATTGATTTCTTGATGGAATACAAATCGGTATTTGAAAAGATTCTAAAATCTGGATTGTTTCAAGAAATTATTTAATTTTTGGCTTTCTGGTACCGGTACGCAATCTGCATTTTTGTTATATATACCAGAACTGAGCTTTATCTCTCTTTCTCCCTGAACTAATTTTGTTAGTAATTTCCTTTTGTCCTAGTAGTTCACTGTTTGACAATTTGTGACAAAAAGGGGGAGAAGAGAAATGACGGAGATGAGATCATCAAGAGAGGACAAACGAAACGAAAATGGAAAAATGGGGGAGAACGGAAAATGATGATCGTACCACAAAGGGGGAGAACATAGATGCTCAAGAACATGGAGAACATGTTAGAGATGCTCAAGATAGGGGGAGACAAAGAAAGGTTGAAAGAGCTGGGAAAAACAAAAGAACCAAAAGGATGAATCAAATGTAGGATTTTAATTTCTAACGACTGACGTTTGATTTTGTTTGGAGTTTTGTTTTGCAGGAATTACATCACTTTAAGACTCCAAGTCCTAAGTCATAGAGTATGTTCTAGGACTGTTTGGTTCAAATGTAATTTTGTATTTATTGGATCTTTCACGCAAAGAAAATCAATGTTTTGGTGATAACATTGAATTTCGATTTTTGGTTTAAGATAAGTGACTTGAGCGCTTTTATGTATTTTTGGGTTTTGTCACGAAATTGCCAAAGGGGGAGATTGTTACGGCATTTTGGTATTGGCATATTTCGTGAGTCAAGTCAGTGAGTTGAGTCGGAGTCTTAAAGGGATCAAATTGTCAATCAGCAATCAAAGACTTAGAGAAGATTCAATAAGAGCTCAAGTTGACACTCAGTGTCTTGAATCTTGAAGATTGAAGTTGAAGAATTGTGGATCAGTTACATCAATCTCAAGAAGAAAGTATTCAAAAGGATCAGGTATGGTTAACTAAATAATTTTGGTGATCCGAATACTTTCTTATAGTATAGAAACACTTGGAAGAATTTTTAATTTCATAATAATCAAAAACTGGTGTTCGGACATGTTCAGGATCCGGATCAGGGCCAACGATCCGGATCCCGAAGGTTGTTGCTTCATACAAGACTTCGATCCGGATCCATGCAATTTCCGATCCGGATCCCGAATGTTAAGTTTTCTGATTTGTATGAACGATCCGGATCGGGCAATGCGATCCGGATCCCGAACCCTTGGTTTTCTGGAATCGTCAATCTCGTTACGACGATCCGGATCGCAGTAAATCCGATCCGGATCGCCGTCCTGAAAATTTCCAGATAAGGTAAGTTTTTGATTCTTATCTCTTTCCAAAGGTTTCTAAACTATAAATAGACACTTAGGGTTTCTCAAAAACGTGGGAGCTACGGCCGATCAATTTATAAAACACTTGAGAGCAACCCTAGAGGCTAGGTTTTTATCGATCTTCTTCATAGCCTCTTTTAGGTCAATTCGATGGTTCTTTCAAGAACATATCTTTTGTCGAATTGATCTAATCTTTGCTTAGAGATTTCTTCTACGGTTCCTCAATGAGAATCTAAGCAGAGGATCACCATCGAAGTCAATATTCTTATCGACTGAGTTTGCGTCGTGGATTCGACGTGGCATCGTGGATTCGGTGTGCTAAAGGCGTTTCGTGAATTCGAAGCGTGCGTTCGTGGATTCGAACGTGAGCAGTGGACGGGCAAAACGGTGGAGCGCGAGGTCCAAGAAATTGAAGGAGGGGTTAAATCCGTGGAGACGGTAATCACCTTGTTATTCTTCTTTTCTTAGGGATTGTTATTGCGTGGATATCCAAACCGGTCAGCGCAAGGTCCGAAGAAGCTGAAGGAGGGGTTGAGTCCGTGGAGTCGGTAATCACCTTGTTATTCTTCTATTCTTAGTGGATTGTTATTGCGTGTTGGTCCCGTGGTTTTTCTCCTGGATTGGAGTTTCCACGTATATCTCGGTGTGCTGTTTTTATTTTCCGCATTGGTTTTTATTTTGCACTGAGATTGAGTTTTTAAGTATTACACCTATTCACCCCCCTCTAGTTGTTTGATAGTACCTATTTAGATCCTTTGGGGATTCTATAACTTACAGGCCTTATGTTTTCGGTGAAGAGCGATTGAGGACCCACCGAAGAGTGATGCCGTTGGGAATTAGCCAAGCCTATGATTGTGACTAAGGCAAAAGTTTTGGACTAGGCAGGGCCTGTATAGCTGCATCGAGGAGTTAGAGCTGCATCGATTGCATGATTGCCAGTGATAGAGAGAATATTGAGTATTTTAGATCTTCAAACCTGAAATACTGGATACTCAGGTAGAGCTTAGTCGAAGCCACGTCGGTGGCAGAGTTATTAGAATTGTAAGTTTGGTCTTATAGCATAATAATTATCCCAGCCAAGACTTTTTGGGTCAGTACGCCTTGGTTAGGCGAGCATGCAACCTTGGAATGAGGTTTTCGAATCGGTGGTTGCCACTTTTGGAACTTGGGATTTGAGAGTTGGAATTTGAGCGTTGTTTCCCGATGTTGAACTTACTCCCCCTGTAAATTGTTATGAGAGATGCATCTGTGGAACTTGGGTGTCTTGGTGCGAAGGGGCAACGAAGGGTTATGCCTATTGGAGGCTTAGTGTTTGGATTTGGGAACTATAATTGTGAAAGCCACTATCCGCAAGAATACGAACAATCGAGATTTACGCGGGGAGTTTGATCCGCGAGTGTTTTCTGGCTGGAAGAAGTGTATTTGATCCCTTGCATGATTTGGATTGCACTTCATGAAGTTGTACGAGGAATTGAGCTACTGAAGGACCGATGCAGGTCTTTCTTGTGAGAAGGGAATTTTGCAGTTGAGATATATCTTTGGTGAAGGTTCGGTGTAACCACCCTGTTAGGTGAGAACGACCACCTGAGAGCTGTTGTTGAGTTAGGGATCTCTTATCCCCATTTGTTTGAGGCACCCTCCTGAGTTATGGATCTACTTTTGGTTTCGAGGACGAAACCTTTTTAGGAGGAGGGGAGAGTGTAGAGTACCGGGATTTCGGATAGCGCACCGACCTCGTGAGATGGCGTGGTGCGGTTAAATCGCCTCGGGCATGTTCCATATTGGATTACAGATGAGTTCGGGTCGACTTGGATCAACGCGGGAAGCCCCAGGCCGATTCGGGGTTTTTCCGGGCATTGTCCGCCGTTAGAAGACTGGCTTCGGGATGCCTAGACTCCATCGTGGTGTGCAGGAAATTGGGAAAACTCTGGGAACACATGTATTTGCAGATTACAGCTGAGTTCGGGAGGTTCCGGACGGATGCGAGAGCCCGAAGGCGAAAAGTGAGTTGGAACTGGCAGTTTTGGAGCCGGTTTTTTGGATTGAGCCCACCGACTCCACGGTTGAGCTTTTTGAGGAGAAAAAAAGCTGTGGGCATGTGTATTTTCAGATTACAGCGGAGTTCGGGAGGTTCCGGACGGAGGCGGGGCCCCGAAGGCAAAAAGTGAGTTATTATGGGCTTTATGGATTATTTAATTAATTTTGTTAATTAATTAGTGGGTGTTGGGGGCTTTGGTCTGGGAGGTTTGAAAGAAAAGAAAAGATGAATTAGGGATGTTATTGGATAAGGGAGTGGATTAATGTGATTGGGTTAAAGTGTGAGTTGAATTTTTATTTGGGTGCAATAATGCTCCCAACCACCCACCTCCTCCCCTTAGTTAGCCGTAGCTAATTAATTAGGCCGCCACCCACCACCACTTCTTCTCTGTTAGCAGAGGAATGGAGTGGAAATGGAGGAAAGAAAGAAAGAGAGAAGGGAGAAAAGGAGAAGAAGAAGAAAAAAAAAAGGAAAGGGAAGGGTTGGAGGAGCTTTGATGGTGAGGACTTCTCGCAAGGAGCCGCGGCGCAAAGCGGAGCGGAGCGCGCGCGGCGCGACAAGAGCCTCTTTAAGGACGGCGCCATTTGTGATGGTTTTTGGCAAGGTGCAGATGGTGATGGTAGTGCAGCTGATGGTTATGTTATTTAAATTATGGTGTTTTAAAATGGCGATGATGATGAGGATTATCATGAGGCTAGTGTTTGTGTGTGGATTTAATTTTTAGTTCGTGAAGGTAAGCTTTTATTTTTATAAGCAGCAGTGTTATGTTGGACTGATATGTTGTGGATGTAGCAGTAATTGTGGTGGAATTAAGGGTTTATATATATTGTTTTTAATTATTAACATGCTTGGAGCTTTAAGGGGATTGTGGAGCTATTGTGTAATGGTGTTTAATTAAGCAGCCAGTTGATGCTGTGTGAGGAGTTAATGTGTGTGAGTGGACCTACTGGTGTGCTAATAGAATTATGTAATTGGAGCTTACATTTTTGGTATTTGTGAGAGTATGTATTTAATTTTGGGAGTTTTTCTTTGTGAATAATTTAATGGTGGAATAGTGTGTGCTTTTTGGAAGCTTTTAATATATGCTGGGATGGAAGTAAGTGAATAGTATTATGTGGGCATTTATGGATTAGTGTGCAGATTGTTATTGTGAATTGTGTCGATGTGTGGGTGTATTGGACTTGGTGTGTGTAGTTTTGTGGCCTTTTGTGAGCAGGGAGAGTTTTTAAGTGTGCTATTTGGAGCTTTAATGTGTGCTGTGGGTTTTTATTAGTGAGCTGGTTGGGATTTTATTAAGGTGCTGTCGGGATTTTATTAAACGTGTGTGTTGTTGGTAATGAGGTGAACTGAAATGGGCATGGACTGAATTAATAGTATACTTGGAGCATAGGTGATTATTGTGAGCTGTTGATGG
>JAQNDB010000788.1:0-66514 GCA_029204045.2 Tillandsia leiboldiana
GCGGTAACAATTATAGGGGAAGGAAGAATCCTCACTCCTCCCGTACCTTGCCCATGGTGCAAAAGGGATCGACCGACTACCCGCTGTAACTTAACACCAGAAACCCCGAAGGTCCATGTTTGGACAAACGGCTATCCAGTTACTCATGACCGACAGAGGCTGACAAACAACAAACCCCGGTGGGTTGTGCTACCACCCGAGCCATTATCGGAAAAGAAACCCAATAGTCCCCGCACTCTCGCATCTGTGCCGCAGGAGTAGTTTTCCGCGGCCGTCGACGTCGTCGTATCTGCCTCAACGTCCTCGGCCGATGATCTGGACGGGCCATATCTGTACACCACACAAGAGTCAGCTCTAGACTTCACTTACAAAACAACGAACCACCTAGCGAGAGAAAAGGACTCGGACTCTTCCCCCCCCTCGATCACTCGCGTTCTACCTTCCTATGCCCTACCCATTTCATTTCACCTGTAGGCAAGTGAGGTATCCCCACGGATGTCGGCACAAACTATTGTGATTGAAAGAACGTCTCTGATACCATTTAATCTGTCACGCCCCGGGGGTTTGTTTTAGCGGATGATTCATAAAAGTAAACATTTGACGTGTGTAAAATTTTTTGTAAAAGCGAACCCCTCTTCCCCGGCGCATGCCCAGACCCGCCACACATACAGGGTCACTCTGCAACGGACAGAGTCTCCCTGTATGTGCACGGCGTAGCATTCAGTACATGTCCAACATACACAACCATTCAATCACAAACAATTATTAACATACAACCAGCATTCTAACTTATTTGAAACGTATGGGCGATCAGTTTGGAAAAGGATAAATCCACAGTTTTAAAAGGAGCACCTACCCGGCGCTTACATTTTTGGAAGCGAGTTTCGAAATCAACATAAAACCACAAGGTTTTGAAACGGTGCCCACGCCGACACCAAGTTTTGAAATCCCTTTTGCAATCCATAAATCCACAGGGGTTTGAAACCAGTGCCCACACGACACTTCGATTTTAAAAACGGTTTTTCGCAATCTTTTCTTTTGCTTTTGCCTTTTCATTTTCAAATGGCCAACAAGATTAAAAGGGAGAGAACGCATAAGAGGATAACTAAATGCAACCCACACTGACATCCACACCGACCCCACGAGGGTATCGAGAACCTCTCACATAACTACATGTAAATGAAATGCAAGAAAGAAAAGGAAATCAGTCCAGGGTCCCCAGCGACCCAGCTGCTCCTGTCCCGTCCTCACCACCGCCTACGTCTCCCCCCATCTGAACCCTGTCACGAAGTGGGAGTCAGTGACGTAAAAGTAGTAGAGCAGGAAAATATAATAAAACAAACCGTGAAGACAACCGGAGCAACCACCACTCGAGGAAAAAGGCAACCTGTATACCTGTATCCTGTAATACCCGGCCACGTCGGACAACTAAACCGACGGCCCATACCGTACCTGCAGAAACCTGACCACGTCGGACAACTAAACCGACGGGTCGCACCGCTCGCACCTCGGCGCCTCAAACCCCACCACTAATAAGGGGCCCCACTACGTCACCTCGTGGGTATACACGGGTCATAGACCACTTTTCCGGAAAAGCGCACCCTTTGCGGTGGCCAAACCGCGGGTGCGCGTGTTGCAGCCTCGAGCCAAGTAACCATAACCACCATCATGTCAGCATCATAATATATATAACAAGAGTAACGCGGCAAAGTGTATAATCAAAAGCAAAACGTAGCATATGCGATGAAAAGTAACCCGCTATCATGTATAATCAAAAACGAGGTAATAATACGTGCGCTCGAAGGTAGCCCCGCCAACATATAGCTATCAAAAGGAGAACGACCGTCGGAGACCGACGCTAAACACTATGAAGAACCCACTAACATGCATAAGCTATCACCCATCACTATTTAAACCCCAGTACACTTAGAATAGACCCCGTCCACATGATAGAGTTAGTGCTTAGGACAAGAAAATAAAACCCACTACATAATAAACCTGATCATTAAACGACATTACGCATAAAGGGATTCTAAGGGTGTACCACCTGAAACGTGAAGAAGTGTGTGGAAACTTTAGTTAAAATGCTCCCCCCTGAGCCCGAAAAGAACTACAGTAAGAAGTATCGTTAATAACATCGTCGGGGTCAAAAACAACTCAAAACGGGCGAAACGGGCCAAAACGGAGCTTCTGGGCTCTTGGCTGAAGGCTGGTGCACGGTCCGGGCGTGGACCGGGTTTACAGATCGGCGGCTGTTGCGCCGCATGCGCCGGGTGCACGCAGGAAGCGTGCACGCGCATCCTGGGCCGGGCCGGTGCACGACACGAGCGTGCACCGGGCTCACGGCCACTGGGGCCTGCGGTGAGCACCGGGTGCACCCCGTAGCGTGCACCCGCACCCGAGTGGGCCGGGCCGGCGCACACGAAAGCGTGCGCCGGGTCCGCGGCTCTGGCTGCCGATGCGTGCAGCCGGGTGCACGCCTGGAGCGTGCACCGCGCACGGTGTGCAGCCCGGCGCACGGTTTCGTGCGCCGGGTCTGCACCTCCGAGGCTGCGGGGCGTGCACCGGTGCACGCCTGGGCCTGTGGACCGCGGCCGTACGGACAGCACAGTGAGCCCTAGTTTTCGCGTTTTCCTCTCCATTTTCGCTCCCGTGCGACTCCGGCGACGACCCCGCGAACATTGTAGCGGCGGCGGCGGCCTCCCGTTTAACAACGGCGGCGGCGGCCTCCCGTCGGCAACACGCCTCGCACGCAACACGAAAAGAAAGAGAATCTTATACCGAAAAGATAACCAGGAAGACCCGAACCGCCTCACCTGTTTTCGCGGTGAGGGAGAAAGGAAGAGGATCGTCCCGCTCTCTTTCGCCGGGTTCCGCAGGGCGTGCGATCGTCCTTCCTTCTCCTCGTCTCCGTCTCGGTTCCTTACGCCCTCGGTTGAAAAGAGAGGAAATATGAATCGGGGTTTTTCCCCTTCCCTTTCTTAAGGGGGCCGCCTTAAACCCTAGCCGTCAAGAGGAGAAACCAAGGAGGGGAAAAACCCGACGACCCCCCCCGATTGTAAAGAAACCCTAAAATTGCCAAATAAAAACCGACGGCTAAGATTGTCTCGAAAAAGCGTGTCAAACGCTCGCACGGATCCTGGAGCACACAGAAAGGGGCCCAAACTTCAAAATTTTATTCTGGGAGATCCGGGAGTCGGAATTCGAATCCGATCGCGTCTCCGTTCACCGTTTTGCGAGCTCTAGCACCAAAAATTATCCGCAAGTCCCGATGATCAGCCCAAAAATTCTCGAATTTCTGCCCCCACCTTAGTCAACTAAAAAAAATATTAAATTAGGACCCTAAACGAAAAACCGAAAGGTCGAGGGTACCACCCAAAAGATAAAATAACCTACTGACATAAAAAAATGAAAAGTCCGATCGCCTCGAAAAGTGTACCAGCCACCTAGCACGGATTCCGATGCACCACTCAAAGCAAACGCTTTGACCCCCATTCCGGGAGATCCGTAAGTCGGAATCCGAATTCCGTTCGCTTTGCCCGCCCTCCGTTCTTCGAGCTCAAACGCAATAGGGAAGAAGAAAAATACTAGCGGCCCCGGTCAGTCATTGCCGAAAGCGGTGAAAAGTTTCCTACCAGTCCTGTCAAAATAAAAAGGGGGTTAACAGGGTAAGGGGAACGCCAGGACTCTACAAATACCAAATGAAATGCAGCGAAAGTAAAGAAAACAGCATACTAGGGCTCCCACAGCCCGACTTGCTCCCACCTCGCCCTCACCGTCGCCTACTCTACCCCCTGGAGGTTACCTGTCACAGAGTGGGTATCAGCGACACTATCATGATAACAATACTAAAGCAGTAAAGTAATACCAAGCCACAAAAGTAAGACTAGCCGGAAGCAACCACTCTACTCATAACGGTAACTCGCAACCACCTGTGCCACCTGTGACACCTGTAACCCCGGTAAACACCTGTAACACCTGCCCTCGTCGGGCACCAATACCCGGCAGGTCGCCACACCTGACCTCGTCGGGCACCAATCCCGACAGGTCGCACCGCTCACACCTTGGTGCCCTCGAAACCCCACACCTACGGGGTCCCCACTACATCCCCTCGTGGGTAACCCGGGTCGGAGACCGCCTTTCCGGAAAAGAGCACCCTTTGCGGTGGCCGGACCGCGGGTGCGCGTGTCGCAACTCGAGCATAAGAAACCAAGACACGGGGTAATATAGTACATCATAAAAACCGTCAGCGTTAGTACCGATTAACATTTAATAAAAATCCCTTTCGGAATACTAACACTATACTAAGCCTCGACCGAAAACCCACCTTTTTCGTTGTCGCGCTCCTGACCGATGCTAGGTTCTCCCCCTACCGCGTCTCGGGTGCCCGCCCGGACCTACAAGAACCTGTCATACAGGAGTCAGAAATTCAAGACTCCGCAAGATTAAAGACTAGAACACCCGGCGCCCCCCCCCCACCTTGCGCACAATTCGCTACACGTACGCGCCCGGCCCCGTGCGGCTGGGCGGCGTACTACCTGCGTGCGGCGCCGTCCGCATGCGGCGTCACCCGCATGCGGCGCTTCCCACTTGTGGGTGCACACGGCGCTGCCCGCATGCGGGCGCGGTGTAGCGCCGCCCGCATGCGGCGCTGCCCGCATGCAGCGCTGGCCGCATGCGGGGGCATGCGGCGCCGCCCGCATGCGTCGCCGCCCGCGTGCGGTGCTGCCTGCATGCGGCGCCGCCCGCACCCGGCGCTGCCCGCATGCGGGCGAGTGCAGCGCCGCCCGCATGCGGCTCTGCCGCATGCGGGGGCATGCGGCGCCGCCCGCATACGGCGCCGCCGCATGCGGCGCCGCCCTCATGCGGCGCCGCCCGCATGGGTGGCTCCGTGCGTGCCGGCTCCGATGACGGTGCCGGACTCCCCTCCTCCCTTTTACCCAAGAGAACCAAGAAAGCCCAAATCAAGAAACCCTAACCTATGCTCACCTTGGTTTCGTCGGCTAGGGTTGATCTAGGGGATGATCATCCTGTTCTTGCGTGCCCGGTAACGAAGGGTATGCCGGCGATCTTCCCTCTCCTCACCCGCTCCGCCTTGCTTCTCCCACTCGACCGGTTGGGAAACAGTAAGGTTCGGTTGGGAAACTGAAAGGTTGGGGAAGCGGGTTCTCGTTGCACTTGGGGTTTCGTACGCAGGGGAGTTGTGGGAGGAGTTGTGGGGAGTTGTGGGAAGTTGCGGGGAGTTGAGGGGAGTTGTGGGAAGTTGCGGGGAGTTGAGGGGAGTTGTGGGAAGTTGCGGGGAGTTGAGGGGAGTTGTGGAAAGTTGCACGACAGGGAAAAGGCTGGAGCGGTTAGGGTGGCGGGAGCGGTTAGGATGGGGAATGGGAATGGAGCCATTTCAAATCAAAAGCGGGTAATAAGTCGGGTGCGAACCAGGGTCCGGTCTGCCTGAAAAACCGCGCTGACCCCCTGAACCGCTAGCCACCTTCCAGAATTTATTCCGGGAGATTCCGGCGTCGGAATTCAAACCGATTGCGCCGCCGTTCTCCGTTTCGCGAGCTTTATTAACTAAAAATAGCCGCGAGCCCCGACGGTCTGTCCGGAAACAAGGAATTATTCGATCACCCTCCAGCCCCCGAAACGAATTGTGAAATAACGAAACCAAAATTAGACCCAAAAAAACATTTTAAACCAGCGGCTACTACACCACTCACCTCTTAAAACGAGTTTTGTCCTCGAAACTCAATCCTGGTTCGCGGTAAAGAGATACGGGAGCCCTCCCTCATCTTCGATTCTAGTTCCCACGTCGCTTCCCGCTCCTCGTGGTTGTTCCAGTGCACCTTCACATAGGGGATGACTCGGTTTCGAAGCGTCTTGCTTTCTCTTGCTAGTATTCGCATAGGGGTTTCCTCGAAGCTTAGGTCCTCCTTTAGTTCGAGTGTCGAGACGTCCAGGACATGCGACGGGTCAGGGAGGTATTTCTTGAGCATCGAAACGTGGAACACGTCATGAATCCGGTTGAGGTTCGGTGGTAGGGCAAGGCGGTAAGCCACGGGGCCAATCCGCTCCAGGATCTCGAATGGCCCACAAACCGCGGGCTCAGCTTGCCTTTTAACCCGAATCGCTTGATTCCCCTGGACGGCGAGACCCGCAAAAAACACGTGTTCTCCCACCTGGAACTCTAAGTCGCGGCGTCTCCGATCCGCGTAGCTCTTTTGTCGACTCTGGGCGGTTAGTAAGCGCTGTCTGATAAGGCGCACCTTCTCTTCTGTTTCTTCCACCAAGTCGGGTCCCAAGAACTTTCGTTCTCCCAAGTCGTCCCAACAGATCGGGGATCGGCAGCGTCTCCCGTATAAAGCTTCGTAGGGTGCCATCAGGATGCTGGCCTGGTGGCTATTGTTGTAAGCGAATTCTACAAGTGGTAGGTAACGCTCCCAACCGACTCCCCAATCGAGTACACAGGCCCGAAGCAGGTCCTCTAGCATCTGTATCACTCGCTCCGACTGCCCGTCTGTCTGAGGGTGGAAGGCTGTGCTGAACTGCAATTTAGTCCCCAAGGCTCGTTGCAGACTCTGCCAAAACTTGGAGACGAAACGCGTGTCTCTGTCTGATGTGATCGATGCCGGTACTCCATGCAGTCTCACAATCTCGCTGAGGTAGACTTGAGCCAACCGCTCTCTGGTCCAGGTTGTGTGAATCGGCAGAAAGTGCGCTGACTTGGTTAGCCGGTCCACCACAACCTATATTGAGTCATGTCCTTGCTGTGAACGTGGGAACCCGGTGACAAAGTCCATGGTGATATGATCCCACTTCCACTCCGGTACCGGTAAGGGTTGTAACTTTCCCGCCGGCCGTTGATGTTCTGCCTTTATTTGTTGACACACCAGGCAATGAGCTACATATCTTGTCACATCCCTCTTCATCTTGGGCCACCAGAAGGTCTGCTTGAGGTCCCTGTACATCTTTGTGCCTCCTGGATGCGCTGCATAAGGGGCGCTGTGTGCCTCAGACAGGATTTCCTTCTTCAATTCCGGGGTATCCGGCACGCAAATCCGCCCGCGGAACCGTAGAGTGCCGTCGCCTTCCACTGAAAAGTCACCTTCCTGATCCGGTGAAATCTTGTCTCTTACGAGTTGTAAGTGCGAGTCCGCCTGCTGTCCCTCTCGAATCTTCTCGTGCAGTGTTGGCTTGACCACCAAAGTTAGAAGTTGCACAACCGTGCCTGCTGGCACTACTTCCAACCCTAGTCGTGAGAATTCCGCGATCAAGCTGCTCTGCTCAGTTATCGCACCTACCGATCCTCCCTCCAATTGCCCCTTCCTGCTCAGAGCGTCCGCTACCACGTTTGCTTTCCCGGGGTGGTATTGGATTGTTAGGTCGTAATCCTTCAGTAACTCAAGCCACCACCTCTGCCGCAGGTTTAGTTCCTTTTGGGTGAATAGGTATTTAAGACTCTGGTGATCTGAGAAGATATTACAATGGACACCAAAGAGATAGTGTCTCCATAACTTTAGGACGAAGACCACCGCAGCCAGCTCTAAATCGTGTATTGGGTAGTTTCTCTCGTAGTCCTTTAGTTGCCTAGACGCATAGGCTATTACCTTCCCCTGCTGCATTAAAACACCCCCAAGGCCGATTCTCGAAGCGTCGCAGTACACCTCATAGTCCTCACCGGGTGTTGGTAGTACAAGAATTGGTGCCTCGGTTAGCCTTCTTTTGAGTTCTTCAAAACTTTCCTGGCATTTGGCCGTCCATACAAACTTTTCTCCTTTCTTGGTCAACCGGTTTAAAGGGGCCGCAATCTTCGAGAAACCCTCGACAAAGCGTCTATAATACCCCGCCAGCCCCAAGAAACTGCGGATCTCCGTCACCGTCGTGGGCGGCTGCCAGTCGATCACCGATTCCACCTTCTTGGGGTCCACGGCGATTCCCTTCGCCGAGATCACATGCCCCAGGAATCCCACTTCGCGTAGCCAGAACTCACACTTTTTGAGCTTAGCGAACAGCTTCTGCTCCCTGAGGGTTTGGAGAATCGTTCGTAAGTGATCCTCGTGCTCCTCGTCGGTGGATGAATAGATTAGTATATCATCGATGAAGACCACCACGAACCGGTCTAGGAATGGTCTGAAGACCCGGTTCATCATGTCCATAAAGACCGCGGGGGCGTTCGTAAGTCCGAACGGCATGACCGTAAACTCGTAATGGCCATACCGGGTCCGGAAAGCGGTCTTCGGAATGTCCTCGTTCCGAACCCGAAGCTGGTGGTAGCCTGACTGTAGATCAATCTTTGAAAAGACCGTCGCTCCTCGTAGTTGGTCGAAAAGGTCGTCGATTCTGGGCAGGGGGTACTTGTTTTTCACCGTGACCTTGTTTATTCCTCTGTAGTCGATGCAGAGTCGCAGGCTTCCATCCTTCTTCCGTACAAAAAGCACCGGTGCGCCCCAGGGTGACACACTCGGCCTGACAAACCCTTTGTCCAAGAGGTCTTCCAGTTGCGCCTTTAACTCCTTCAACTCCGCGAAGGCCATTCGGTAGGGCGCCTTCGTTATAGGTTGAGTACCTGGCAAGAGTTCAATAGGGAACACCACCTCTCGTTCAGGGGGTATCCCGGGCAGCTCCGTCGGAAAGACGCCGGGAAAGTCCCTCACCACTGGGATGTCTGAAGGTGTCGTCGAGGGTCGGGTAACTAGATCCACCGATGCCAAATAGGCTACACACCCACCCTCTACCAGACTCCTGGCTCGAGCCGCTGAGATGACTGCCGGGAAGGAGGTGCTCTTACACGCCAGGTACGCATTCTTAGGGAAACTTGGTTCTTGTAGTTGCACCATCCGCTTATCGCAGTCGATAAGCGCTTGGTACCTTGAGAGCCAGTCCATGCCCAAAACAACGTCGTACTCCTTCAAGGGAATCACCACTAAATCCCAAGGGCAAAACAGCCGCCCTAGCTTAATCGGGCAGGTGGCTACCAAACTAGTCGCCTCCAGTGTCCCACCCGCGGTCTGGACCGTCAAACGGCTTTGGAGAGGTGTTTCCTCGAGGTCATGCGAAAACACGTACTCGCGAGAAATGAACGAGTGCGTTGCTCCAGTATCAAAGGGGGTTCTAGAACGTGAATTTAAAATAGAAGTTATACCTGCGAGTACGTCCTCCGGCGGGTCCGATTCCTGGCGGGTCATGGAATAAATTCGCCCGCCCGGTTGAGGCTGCCTATCCTCTTCGCGCCGCGTAGCTGGGGGCCTAGAGGTCGACCCCATAGGAGCTTTCCCCCACCCCAAAAATTGTGGTGAAGGCGTGGAAGCGGCAGAGGAGGCTGATCCCACGGTAAGGGGGCAGTTGCGGCGGAAGTGCCCCTGCTTGCCGCAACGGAAGCAATGATCGACCCTCTGGGGGCAATCCAACACTCCATGCGCTCCCCCGCAGATCACGCAAGGCCTGTCTCTTGGCCTCGGCTCTCCCGTAGGTGCGCTCCGTGCTCCCGACTGTGCCCTCCACCGCTTGGGGGGTCGGCTCCCAGCAGATGACCCCCCTCCGTAGCTCTGCTATTGCCGCTTCCTATCTTCATGCTGTGCCGGGGCCTCCCTCCTAGCGCGGGTAACGGCGAACCCACGCTCTACGACAGTGGCCCAGTCGACCACTTTCTGGAACGTATGCAAATCAGCGGCTTGAACCACCTGGAAAATATCACTTCGCAACCCATCCACGAACAGTTGCGCCTTGTGGGGTTCGTCCCTTATAACGAAAGGGACGCAATTTGCCAGGCGCACGAATTCGCGCTGATACTCCATAACCGTCTTGCTCCCTTGCTGAATATGGTTCAGGTCGTCCTCCAGTTTATTCTTGACGCTATTTGTGAAGAAGGCCCCAAACAATTCATGTTTGAACGTCGTCCACAATAGAAGCACGGTGCCCTTGGTGGGATCAGGGCGCACCGTCTTCCACCATAAACGAGCGTTTCCCTCCAAAAAGTGAACTGCCAGGGGAACGCGCTCGGGGTCCTCGATGAGTAGGTCCTCAAACAACTTTTCCATCGATCCCACCCACTTTTCGACGACTCAGGGATCAGTCGTCTCCCCCTCGAACGTGGGTGGTTCGAACTTCATGAAATCTGCCAGGTTGGCCCGCACTCGCTCTCGTTCCGCCCGCGTAACCGTCCCTTCCCCAGCGACGGCGGCGGCCGCGGAGGCGCTCCCGCCGAGAGCCCCCGGCGCCGGCCCCGCGGGCGCTAATGCGGGTGCTGCCGTCGGCGCCGTGGTCTGGGTAGATGCTAGCCCGGCCGTTGCTGCCGGTAGAGGGGATGCCCCTACCCCAGCCCCTGTCGCTTGCGGTGCTGCGGCCGGTGCAATTGGTTCCTGTGGAGGGGCGGGAGCGACCGGTTGCTGCTGCGTCAATTGACGCACACGATCCGTAAGGGTCGCCATCTGCCCCGCCATCTCCCTCAATTGTTGCCGCAGGAGCTGGTTCTCTGCAGCTGCTGATGTCGTCGCATCTGTCCCTACCTCCTCGGCCGACGCTCTGGTTCGTACCATTGTCTGTACAGACACACCAACCAAAGCTTAGCACTCACCTCTGCTAGAAGAACCACCGTAAAATCGAGAGAGAAAAGAAAACATTATCTACAAATCCCCTCCCCGATCTCTCACGTCCTAACCCTTAAACCCTGCACATTTCATTTATTCGTAGTTAAGTGTGATATCTCGGTGGATGTTGGGCCGTCACTGTTGTGATTAAAGCAAAGTCTCTGATACCATCTTAATCTGTCACGCCCCGGGGGTTTTGTTTTAGCGGAAACGGTACACAAAAGTAAGCGTAAGGTGCGTACAAAATTTTTCTTTAAAACCTCCTTCCCCGGCGCGTGCCCAGACCCGCCGCATATACAGATTCACTCGAAAATCGGGCAGAGTCTCCTCTGTATATGCACGGCGTCGCGGCTATTACAACCGTCAAACACAAGCAATCATTTTCCATTTAATCACAACAGTTCGAAGTAGTACGGTGCATGAAGACTAAACAATACCCGTGGCCAGTCAAGTTGAAAGTATAAACTCACCGTTTTGAAAACAGGCCCACACGGCCTTAGGTTTTGAAAACAGATTGGAAAACGGCATAAATCCACAGGGTTTGGAAAACGGGCCCACCCGACCCTAGATTTTTGAAAACGGTTTTCGAAGTCCTTTTTCTTTTGTTTTCTAGTTGGTTTGTTTAGAAAACGGCCAAACGGGAACGATAAAGGAAACAGTAGTGCATGACCAGAACGAAAGTAATCAACATCCACACGACCCCACAAGGGTATCGAGAACCACACAGTAACCTACAATACCAAATGAAATGCAGAGAAAGTAAAGAAAACAGCATACTAGGGCTCCCACAGCCCGACTGCTCCCACCTCGGCCTCACCGTCGCCTACCTCTACCCCCTGGAGGTACCTGTCACAGAGTGGGTAGTCAGCGACACTATCATGATAACAATACTAAAGCAGTAAAGTAATACCAAGCCACAAAAGTAAGACTAGCCGGAGCAACCACTCTACTCATAACGGTAACTCGCAACCACGTGTGACACCTGTAACCCCGGTAACACCTGTAACACCTGACCTCGTCGGGCACCAATCCCGGCAGGTCGCACACCTGACCTCGTCGGGCACCAATCCCGACAGGTCGCACCGCTCACACCTTGGCGCCTCGAACCCCACACCTACGGGGGCCCCACTACATCCCCTCGTGGGTAACACGGGTCGGAGACCGCCTTTCCGGAAAAGAGCACCCTTTGCGGTGGCCAGACCGCGGGTGCGCGTGTCGCAACTCGAGCATAAGAAACCAAGACACGGGGTAATATAGTACATCATAAAAACCGTCAGCGTTAGTACCGATTAACATTTAATAAAAATCCCTTTCGGAATACTAACACTATACTAAGCCTCGACCGAAAACCCACCTTTTCGTTGTCGCGCTCCTGACCGATGCTAGGTTCTCCCGCGTCTCGGGTGCCCGCCCGGACCTACAAGAACCTGTCATACAGGAGTCAGAAATTCAAGACTCCGCAAGATTAAAGACTAGAACACCCGGCGCCCCCCCCCCCCCCCCCCCACCTTGCGCACAATTCGTACACGTACGCGCCCGGCCCCGTGCGGCTGGGCGGCGTACTACCTGCGTGCGGCGCCGTCCGCATGCGGCGTCACCCGCATGCGGCGCTGCCCACTTGTGGGTGCGCGCGGCGCTGCCCACTTGTGGGTGCGCGCGGCGCTGCCCGCATGCGGTGTTGCCCGCATGCGGGCGCGTGTAGCGCCGCCCGCATGCGGCGCCGCCCGCATGCGGCGCTGCCCGCATGCGGGGGCATGCGGCGCCGCCCGCATGCGGCGCCGCCCGCGTGCGGTGCTGCCCGCATGCGGCGCCGCCCGCACGCGGCGCTGCCCGCATGCGGGCGTGTGCAGCGCCGCCCGCATGCAGCTCTGCCCGCATGCGGGGGCATGCGGCGCCGCCCGCATGCGGGCGCATGCTGCACCGCCCGCATGCGGCAGCGCCCGCATGCGGCGGCGCCCGCATGCGGAAGCATGCGGCGCCGCCCGCATGCGGCGCCGCCCGCATGCGGCGCCGCCCGCTTGCGGCGCCGCCCGCATGCGTGGCTCCGTGCGTGCCGGCTCCGGTGACGGTGCCGACTCCCCTCCTCCCTTTTACCTAAGAGAACCAAGAAAAGCCCAAATCAAGAACCCTATCCTATGCTCACCTTGGTTTCGTCGGCTAGGGTTGATCTAGGGGATGATCGTCCTGTTCTTGCGTGCCCGGTAACGAAGGGTATGCCGGCGATCTTCCCTCTCCTCACCCGCTCCGCCTTGCTTCTCCACTCGACCGGTTGGGAAACAGTAAGGTTCGGTTGGGAAACTGAAAGGTTGGGGAAGTAGGTTCTCGTTGCACTTGGGGTTTCGTACGCAGGGGAGTTGTGGGGGGAGTTGTGGGGAGTTGTGGGAAGTTGCGTGGAGTTGAGGGGAGTTGTGGGAAGTTGCGGGGAGTTGAGGGGAGTTGTGGGAAGTTGCGGGGAGTTGAGGGGAGTTGTGGAAAGTTGCACGACAGGGAAAAGGCGGGAGCGGTTAGGGTGGCGGGAGCGGTTAGGATGGGGAATGGGAATGAACCCATTTCAAATCAAAAGCGGGTAATAAGTCGGGTGCGAACCAGGGTCCGGTCTACCTGAAAAACCGCGCTGACCCCCTGAACCGCTAGCCACCTTCCGAAATTTATTCCGGGAGATTCCGGCGTCGGAATTCAAAACCGATTGCGCCGCCGTTCTCCGTTTCGCGAGCTTTATTAACTAAAAATACCCGCGAGCCCCGACGGTCTGTCCGAAAACAAGGAATTATTCGATCACCCTCCAGCCCCTGAAACGAATTGCGAAATAAACGAAACCAAAAGTAGACCCAAAAAACATTTTAAACCAGCGGCTACTACAAGTTGTCCCTCTGAACTTTTCTTATCCTTTGAGAAGTTCTCTTGCTTTCTTGACTTGTAACTTGAAGTACCCTTGCCTTTGTTCGACTTTCCGAAGGATGGAGATTTACTTGAATTACCCCTTCGAAAGTTGCGGCGAAACTTCCTTGTCAAGAGAGAGAGCTGCTTCTCAAATTCCTCCATAGAAAGATTCTCGTCATTGTCTGAGGAGGATGTATCCGCGTCTTCTTCCTTAGTTGTTTTCAACGCATAACCTGAAGACTTAGAAGAGGATGCTTTTCCAGAAGAATTGTTAGTACTAAATGTCATTTCATATGTTTGTAATGAACCAACTAATTCTTCTACACGCATTTCGTCCGGGTGTTTAATAGTTTCAATGGCTGTAACCTTTGGGCGAAATCGTTCAGGAAGAGTTCTTAAGATCTTTCTTACAACCTTAAATTCTGGAATCTTCTCTCCCAGGTTAGCACATGAGTTCACGATGTCTTGCAATCGTGTATAGTAGTCCGTGAAAGATTCATTTTCTGCCATCAAGATAGAGTCAAACTTGCTCGTAAGCATTTGCAGTTTCTGAATCTTCACGAGGTTAGTTCCCTCATGTGTAACCTGAAGAACATCCCAGATTTCTTTCGGAGTCTCACATGCCGAGACGCGAGAGGATTCAGTTTGAGATAAGGCATTAAAAATAGCATTAATTCCCTTGCCATTGTAAGAAGATGAATCTAACTCTTCCTTGGTCCATTTCGACCTACGTTTTAAGGTGCGAACATCTGAGATAATTTCAGTTGGATTAGACCATCCTAATTCAATTGATTGCCACACCCTTTCGTCGATGGAAATTAAAAAGGCTTTCATCCGTACTTTCCAGTACGCATAATTTGTTCCATCAAAGAAAGGGGGTCGATTGATGTTTCCACCTTCAACCATTGTTTACAACCCTATTCCCGCTCTGATACCACTTGTTGGGTTATATGTAATATAGATCTAAATAGGGGAAAAAACACCTAGAGGGGGGTGAATAGGTGTAAACGTATAAACACTCAAAAATCGTTGCGATAAAAAACCGAATGCGGAAATAAAAATAACACGCAAGATTTTTACGTGGAAAACTCCAAACCGGAGTAAAAAACCACGGGACCGATAACACGGCGAAATCCACTAGAATTAAAACACGTACAAGGTGATTTACCGTACACACTTACGACTCAACCTTTTCCATACGCTCCTAGAGGATCTTCTCCGCTCGCTCCACGACGCTTCTCGAATCCACGATCTGCGCCCAACGCCGAATCCACGGCGTCCAACGTCGAATCCACGACGTCCGACCGAATCCACGGTCTTCACCCAACGCCGAATCCACGGCGTCCAATGTCGAATCCATGACGTCCGACCGAATCCACGGTCTTCACCCAGTAGCACCCTTCGAATCCACGAACGTGCCTCCCTCCGAATCCACGAGAGCGGTTGAACCTTGAATCCACAAGGACACGCGAATCCACGCGCCGATTTTGGGGTAAATCATTGTTTTTTGGGTGGTGATGATCCGCCGAATACTTAGATCAAAGATAGATCGGAAATACCATCTAAGTATTCATTAGTTTGATTCAACTCAAGATGTGAGTATGAAAACCTAGAATCAAACTAATCAATATAGATGAAGAAACATAGAGTATTATCTAATGATTTCATTTCTTCTCTATATGTGGATCTTAGGCCGTATAAAAGATGACGGCTTTTTGGATTATCGGCTTCTTTGCTTTTTCGCTTAAACCTAGAAAAAGAGTCATAGGGTCTATTTATAGGTTAGAAACATTTGGAAGGAGATAAGAATCAAAAACCTAACATTTCTGGAATTTTAACGGACGGCGATCCGGATCGGATTTGGGCGATCCGGATTGCAGTAGCAAGAAAGACGGTTTCCAGAAAAACAATCGTTCGGGATCCGGATCGGAATGCCTGATCCGGATCGTTCATACAATTCAGAAAACTCAACGTTCGGGATCCGGATCGTGAGATGCTGCGATCCGGATTGAAGTAATGTATGAAACAACAACCTTCGGGATCCGGACTGCTGGCTCTGATCCGGATCCTGAACATGTCCGAACACCAGTTTTTGATTTTTATGCAGTTAAAAATTCTTCCAGGTGTTTCTACACTACAAGAAGTATTCGGATCACCAAAAAACTTTAGTTAAACATACCTGATCCTTTTGAATTCTTCTTTCTTGAGATTGAGTTAAATGATCCAACTTTCTTCACCTTCAATCTTCAAGACTTGAACCTTTCACGAAACTACGCCAACTCAAATTCCGTAACATTGTGCAGGTGGGGAAGGTTGTGGATCATGTCCAGTGCAGTAGAGGCCGTGAGTTATGCCGGCAGACTTATTGGTATTTGTGGTAATTTGGTGTTTGACCCAGTGCTCGGGATTGGCTGGCGTAGTGCCACAGGATGTTTGACTGCTGAGAGAAAGGACTTTGATTTTCTGCGAGGCAGACAATAGAAGGCTTGTTTGTTGAGACTGTTAGAGCACACAGGTTACAGCGACAGTGTGAGAGGTGCCTACGGCAGCAGCGGGACTTAAGGATATCCCTATTGCCCATGAAATCCCGGGTGTGAGTCCACCTGAGTCGATGATTATGCCGCCAGATAGGGAGATTAAGATTGCGATTGACGTGGTTCTGGAAACCGCGCCAACTTCTGTAGCACCTCATTGGATATCGCCTTTAGAGCTGCGGGAGTTGATGTCATAGGTGCGTGGATTTGATGGATAGAGGGTTTGTTTGACCTAGTGCCGCGTCGTTGATACACGACGGTGAGAGCCCTTTGGGATTGGAGCCCAGGCAGGTCCAGGTATTATTTAGAACCTTTTGATGGAGCTATATTCCGGCAGGTATTGTATGACGCGAGTACCTACTTGGAATTACGCAGCCGAGGACTTTGTCTAGATGGTGTTCAGGACACGATAGGGGCATTATGAGTACAGTGAGGCCAATGGAATGACTAATGCCATATTGCCGTTAAGATTGAAGAATTCTGTGTTTCAGTTGGGCTTGATCGGTTTGATAGCGGCATTCTCCGGGGATATTTTTGTTTTTGTCACGCCCCGGGGTCGAAACTGCGACCCGGGCTCGCCAACAGATCCGCCACCTATGCCAACCTGGCGAAGCGTCCTTCCTGCAAGAAAAGTACTACAGCTAAACAAAATATCAGAGATATAAATAAAAGATTTGTTCTATAACTAAAAATCAATCACTGTACAACTGGAAATAATATAATAAGTCTGTCTCCCAAAAATGATAATCATACAATATCCTCATGTACAAGCTCTGGACTCAACCGGGAGGTAACTCCAATAAATAGAACGGTGTACAGTCTCACGGTACATAATGTCCTCACTACATCAGTCTCTCAAAAGAGGAAAAAGTAAAACAACTAATCTGCTGTAGATCTCCTCTGAAGGGGTACCGCTACTCTCCAACGACGGGTAGGGATCTATCTCGCAACTCTCTCGCCTCGATCAACAATCGCAGAATCAGCAACATCCGCTAGGACTCTGCAAAACAGAGAAGAGGAAAGAAAATGAGGGGGAAAACCCCATGAGGGTGTGAGAACTACACCAAAAAGGGAGTTCTCAGTGGGTACCACCGCCAGACCTGACGGTCTGCCCACTAAGTCCTCAAAATACAAAAGCTAACCAAAACCGTAAAGACTGAAAAGAAGGAAGCTGGAGACTCTCAACAGCTATCCAGCCTCTATGCCTGCTGAGCCTGCCTGTGCCTGCTATGCCTGCCTATGCCTGCCTATGCCTGCCATGCCTGCCATGCCTGCCTATTCCTGCCATGCCTGCCATGCCAGCCTATGCCTGCCTATGCCTGCCATGCCTGCCATGCCTGCCATGACTGCCTATGTCTGCCATTCCTGCCTGCGCCTGCCTATGCCTGCCATGCCTGCCATGCCTGCCATGCCTGCCTATGCCTGCCATGCCTGCCTGCGCCTGCCTATGCCTGCCATGCCTGCCATGCTTGCCATGCTTGCCTATGCCTGCTTATGCCTTCTATGCCTGCCTGCGCCAGCCTATGCCTGCCATGCCTGCCATGCCTGCCTATGCCTGCCTATGCCTGCTATGCCTGCCATGCCTGCCTGTGCCTGCCTATGCCTGCCTATGCCTGCCAAGCCTGCCTATGCCTGCCTTTGCCTGCTATGCCTGCCTATGCCTGCTATGCCTGCCATGCCTGCCTGTGCCTGCCTATGCCTGCCTTTGCCTGCTAGGCCTGCCAAGCCAGCCTATGCCACGGTTAACAACTCACAATGACCCTGGGACCACCGTAACCCCAGACGGTTCCCAACAACACTAGCACTGGTCTAAACACAGCTACTAGACTCCACTCGGTCCCCCTGACACGAGTGCAACTATAAGGCAAATGTCTGTAATAAACCCAATCTAATGCCACCAGTAGAACTGGTACTGCCTGCTGTGCCTGCCAAATCGGGTATGCCAGCCTACGCATAACACCGATAGGGGATGGGAGTCTCAAGGACTCGAAGTCTGAAAATCGCACACTCCGGAGTGGCACTCGAGGGGAGCGACCCACACGAGTAAAGTGCCTCAGTAACAAGTATCGTAAATCAGCAGGACTGGATCATGACTCTGATCAAAGTGGGAAAGCCCAACCACTAAAGAAAGCGTCGGTCCTCAATCAGATGCAAAAATACTCAAATAGTGGGAAACTCTGTCCACTAGAGAAATCAGATACCCAATCTGGTGCATAAATAAATGTCCAGTCAACCGCCCAATATCCGCGGTTTCCACAAAGCCCCACAACTAATCCAACCTGTCCTAGACACCATGTCCCGACTACACTACCCAGAACCCCTGCTCGAACCTGAGCAACACAGACCACCTGACTAACAAAGAAGGAGAAAAGGAATACATGGTTTCTCCTAAGTCAAGTTCCAAAAGTAGTGTAGCAGTAAAAGATGGCCTAACTACATGTCCATGCAAGCATGCTTTGTCCTCAGAAACAATAAAAGTGGGTGAAACATATATTAGTAAAGCATGCTGAAATATTCCTACTACGGTATACCAATCTCACCCTAGTAGGTCATTCCTTGCTTACCTCTCGCTCATATCGGTTGTACAACAATATGCCTGTTATCAATCATAGAGGGGTGATATCCCCACATGTGCACTTGCATTCACCATGATATAAAACCTTATACAGTTACCAAAATTAAGCTTACCCACCTGAAGTGCTCAATCCAAGGCAAACCTGGGGTCGGCGAAGAGTGTAGACGCTCTCAGTCCAAAATCTGCTAAAACTGCTCCCTCGGTATAAGTTGCGCGAGCCTCGGCTCCAAACAGCTGAAAACACCCAGAATTCACTATCTCCAATTTTCCCCAGTTCCAACAGGTTCAGAAACGGTCGCTAACCTTCCTGGGTACAACAATAAGGTTCAAGATTACATTTTTATTCCAAAATATCCAAGTACTTACAATTCTATTGGAACTGTCCCAAAGATGCGGATTTTTCACCTGCAGTAAGAACCCAGAAAAATCCAACAAAAATAGTATCGCGTTCCTCGCGTCGATACCTTCGAAACGAGTACCTGCACGCCAAATTCCGAGCCCCGTAGGCCGATTTACAAATTCCACAACACAGGGCGCTCACAAACACACAACCATACATCTGTATTTCCATGCACAGATAAAGGAAGAAAAATCTACCTCCGGGAAAGCCTCAGAAAAATCTAATAAAAATACGGTGATAATCCTCGCGTCGAGTAGATGAAAAAAGTGTATAGGCACGTCTCCAACTGATGCCCGGTTGCGGAGATAAAAATCTGGCAAGGTGTCGCTATCCAGAAATTCCATCAGAAAAAGGGGTCCCAGTAAGCATGGAAAAACTCCTCGAAAAGCATGAAAAGAGAAAATGCTGAAGAAACCAAAATCGTAGCCTTACCTGTCGCGGATCCAACAGCGAAGAAACCGCTTGAAAATATGGTCGGAGTAGGCCGGGGGAGCTCTCACACCGAAATGCGACGAAGGGGAACACAAATGGACGAGCGTCGCGCCGCGCCGTAAAAATGGAAACCTCAATAAGCGTGCCACCAAAAATCTCCAAACTCTGCAGATGGATGCAGCACAGGGTGTGGATCAACTTTGCTGAAGGCCTCAAGTTGTTTTGAAGCTCGAAAATGGTGGAAAAATGGGAGAAGAAGCAGCTCGGGTCGCTTAAATAGGCCCAGAAAACAAATCCGAAAATGACGGCCATGTCCTAAGTTCCAGGCGCCCGATTCTTTTGGGCCGCTACAGTGTTGGGCCCGGCCCAACACTGTGCGGGCCCGAATTCCCGTCGGGCCTCCACGTAGCCCGCCACACACCGCACACCGAAGCCGCCCGCTAGATTTTTGCCACGTGGCGCGCCGAACACAACACACCAAAACCATCCACCCACATCGCGCCACGTGGCCCGCCGTGGTGCCGACACGTGGCGCACCCGAGCGCGGGAGAGGCCGACAGCGGCCATGTGCCCGCCTGTGCCGCCGCCTGACGCCTCTGCTTGCACGCGCCCCGAGGCGGTCTGCACCCGCTCTGTGGACCCGGCGCACAACACCGCGCCAATGACACTACGCCACGTGTCACCCATGGTCCACCGTATACCCACGATCTTTTCCGTGGACCAAGACTGCTGAGCCAGCCAATCCCGCCATGCCATGTGGCCTGCCTCTGGTGCACGACGGCGCGGTGGACCGCGCGCCTGCCCGCACGCTGTGCGCTGTCCGCGCCTGCCCGCCGCCGCTCCCGAGCCTGCCCGCTGCCGCGCCGCCGCCCTCCGCCGTCGCCGGAGCTGCGCGCCGGCCGCCGGAGTTACTGTTCCGGCGTGAACAGTAACCAGTGGCGTAAAAATCAAGTAAATAGCCCAATTTCATCATTTTCGCGCGCTGAATCCAAATCCGATGTCTGTTTTGCCAAATTCCAACTCTAAAAATTGCCGAAGGCATCCGGAAAGATGTTCTTTTGTCCAAACTTCGCGCTGAGCCCAATTTTAATATCCATTGCGCGCAAGACCACTTCTACACACTCGACGGGGTCATCTGACTACTCTCATGATCCATTAAACACTCTGAGTCCATCTCTAGTGTCCAATTGGTGCACAAACACCACCGACGCGCCATATAGGCCTCTAGAAGCTGCTGGTCAACCAGTAATCACATCGTGGGGATCCAGGTCCTCACATCCTCCCCCACTAAAGAAAGTTTCGTCCTCGAAACTAGCTCATATCCACTTGGAGTTACAAATGCCACGGGTAGGTATCCCTCAATAACGCCTCCAGCTCCCCAAACACCATTCACTCCCCGTGATTACTCCTTAACAACAACAGCAGCAAATCCATAACGACATAGCCCGATCGCGCAATTCCCCCATCTCACGAGCCAGAATTCGCAACGGGCATCCCTCGTACTCCAAACGGTCATAGATCTCAAAGAGGCAAGTCAATCACGGGCGAGGGATCCAAAAACACAACACTCCTGAGCTTGAGACGTGAAATACAACAGGGTTCCATCCAAAGCTGGGGGAAAACAAGATAACCGCCAGTGCAACACGCACCAAACCACAACCTGTGTCAACTCAACCAAGGCAATCCGAAACACATCCCCGCAATCATCCAAGAAAGAAGGAAGCCCTCACAAACAAGGGTCCTCACTCGGTCACTCCCGAATCCTGACCCTCCGAGTGAACTACTCAGCCACGGTCTACCATAAAAGGAACCCGCAGGGACACAACCGCAAGCCATGTTTGCCGCAACAGCCCACACAGCGCCAGCTGTGGAATCATCCAACTCAACCCCAGCCAGCTCTCCTGTTCCAGGTATCTGCCATCACAGTGGCCCTGTCGGGGTAATCCAGAATGCTCACTAATAACCCAACGGTAATTCCACAGTCACTATGGGAGGTATCACTCAAACTCGCAGATCTCTCTCCCAACACTGGAAATGCTAGTATTGGCGCGGTATCAGTCTCATCAACCGATTGCCAAGCTCTCCTAGCACTGCCCAGTCCAAGAAGCTCCTTACCTTGACCATAGATATTGATCTCGGCCAATTCCCAATTAGTATCCATATTGGCGCCGGATTTCCACTGCCGCCCCTACGGCTAACACAAAGCGACCCAAGAAGGCATGCACTTGGAGCTAGAACTTGTATCTCAATAACTTGGCATACAGCTTCATCCACAAGTGCTCCAAGTCGCTCTAGGAGTAAACCAAAATATCCTCGACGAACACCACTCCCAATCCGTCCAAGTACAACTAGGACACACAATTCCTCAAATCTTGAGGTCATAGGGCATTAGTCATTCCATTTGGCTTCACAATGAGCTCGTAATGCCCTTACCGGATCCTGAATGCCATCAAGGCAAAATCCTCGGCTGTCAGATTCCAAGTAGGTACTCGCACCATACTATAATTGCCGGAGTAGAACTCCAACAAAAGGTCCTTGATAATACCTGAACCTGCCTGTGCTCAAATCGTAACGAACCCTCATCATCGTCTATCCAAGACGTGGTACTAGGTCAAACAGACCCCTTGATCTCTCAGATCCTGCGACTGTGCCATCAGCTCTCTCAGCTCCACAGGCGATATCTAATGAGGTGCTGTCAAGGGTGACGCGGTCCCTCGAACCACGTCAAACGCAATCTCTATCTCCCTAACCGGCGGCATTGACAACAGCTCAGGTGGAATAACACTCGGGATCTCGTGGGCAACCGAGATATCCTTGAGTCCCGGTGCCGCCGTAAGCACCTCTCATACTGTCGCTATAACCTGCGTGCTCTAATAATCTCAACAAGCAAGCCTCATCTTGTCCGCTTTGCCGAAGGTCCAAGTCCTCTCTCGCCGCAGTCAAACATTCTGTGGCATTGTGCCAATCAATCTCAAGCACATGGTCCAAATACCGAGCTACCACAATTACCAATAAATCTGTCGGTAACTCGCAGCCTCAGCTGCACTGGACATGATCCAAAAGCCTCTTCCACATGTACAACAACAACAGAAACCTGTACCTCCAGTGCACATGGTAACAAATCTGCCTCTAGTCCATGCAGGAAAACAACATGCTCAAACTCTGACTGCTGTGATGAAATCACACCTGCGACAACTTAATCCACTACCGTGGCGCCCTCCAACCGGACGGCACAGATTCATCCGCACGATGCAAAGTGTTGTCACTCAATCAATAAAGAAAATCAGAACTATCCACATAGGGAGCACGACCTCTGTCTTTGTTCCTACTGAGGTGACGAACAAGGTCCTCCGCAGATAACAAATCCCCGCTACCGCTGCGCCACTCTGATATAAATACTGATGCTGCCATCGGGGTCCACCCGACCTCTGATATCTCGGGAACTCGTTATCCAGGAAAAAGAAATCGGAATGCACCTACCGGCCGATCTGTCCTCCATCACCCGGTGCCAAGCGCCAAATTCCAGAACTCGCCTCTGGCGGCAGATCCCTATCCAAAGGAACTGCAACGCTACGCTCCAAACACAACACCTACTCCAACGAGGCGTCCAAAACCTATAACGGAGGGACTGAATAAACTGAAAGGTATCCTGGCGCAATCCACTCCCAGTCTCACACATCCTATGCGCCTCGCTCCTTGAAACCTGGAGCGCGCAGTTCAACAACTGCATAAACTCTCTAGCACAGGGAGGCTCTCAATTGATCACACCATCACTACCAACCACAACTCTGCCGCTGATATGCCTCAGACAATCCTGTCATCCGGGTCCGGAGTTCTCTGACCTCAATCTAGGTATCCGGCCCAAAACCAACCGCTCGAGCTCAATCACTATGACAAGATGCCCACGGGTCGAAACCCAGCGTCGGGGAGACACCGCTCTCCACGACGGAACCACAAACAGCACACAAAAGCCACTCGACCCAATCCAGCGAAAGTCTAAAGCATGTTACCCGTTCCACAGCATTATGTTGTCTGCAGCCAACATAATTACTTAGGAGAATAAACATGCCAGTCACTCCTCCCGTCCCTTGGGAGAGGTATAAAACTCAATCAGGACTCTCGCTAAAAGTCACGACTCTCACGAAGTCAACCAAGGGTCAAACCATAAGCCTAGGGCTTCTAAGTCCCAACCGACCTATCCCTAAGCTCTGATACCACTCTAATCTGTAACGCCCCGGGGTCGAAACTGCGACCCGGGCTCGCCAACAGATCCGCCACCTATGCCAACCTGCATAGGAGAAGCGTCCTTCCTGCAAGAAAAGTACTACAGCTAAACAAAATATCAGAGCTATAAATAAAAGATCTGCTGTATAACTAAAAATCAATCACTGTACAACTGGAAATAATACAATAAGTCTGTCTCCCAAAAATGATAATCATACAATATCCTCATGTACAAGCTCTGGACTCAACCGGGAGGTAACTCCAATAAATACAACGGTGTACAGTCTCACGGTACATAATGTCCTCACTACATCAGTCTCTCAAAAGAGGAAAAAGTAAAACAACTAATCTGCTGTAGATCTCCTCTGAAGGGGTACCGCTACTCTCCAACGACGGGTAGGGATCTATCTCGCAACTCTCTCGCCTCGATCAACAATCGCAGAATCAGCAACATCCGCTAGGACTCTGCAAAACAGAGGAGAGAAAAGAAAATGAGGGGGAAAACCCCCAGAGGGTGTGAGAACTACACCAAAAAGGGAGTTCTCAGTGGGTACCACCGCCAGACCTGACGGTCTGCCCACTAAGTCCTCAAAATACAAAAGCTAACCAAAACCGTAAAGACTGAAAAAGAAGGAAGCTGGAGACTCTCAACAGCTATCCAGCCTCTATGCCTGCTGAGCCTGCCTATGCCTGCCATGTGACGCCCCACTTCCCAGGGGGTCACCCATCCTAGAACTACTCTAGCTCTAGCACGCTTAACTCTCATAACCTCTTGGATCTTGCTACCATCCAAAATGCTATAGCCGGGTTAAGAGATTTAGTCCTATTATATCATTTATATATAGGACTAATCCAAATTCCGGGGGTGTCACATTCTTCCCCCCTTTAAGCCCTGACGTCCACGTCAGGCTCAAGCACACTCACAAGCACCAGGCGATGTGAGACTCGTCTCGCTAGCCTTAGCCGACCTTGTGGGGAGCTGCACTCCACCCACAACGGTCATTAGCCGGGGAGCCTCGCTCTACCCGCTATGTAACCCTGGCTCAGCCGAGACTCATCTCACATTTCCGGCTGGTGAATGGCTCTAATACCAACTGTGACGCCCCACTTCCCAGGGGGTCACCCATCCTAGAACTACTCTAGCTCTAGCACGCTTAACTCTCATAACCTCTTGGATCTTGCTACCATCCAAAATGCTATAGCCGGGTTAAGAGATTTAGTCCTATCATATCATTTATATATAGGACTAATCCAAATTCCGGGGGTGTCACATGCCATGCCTGCCATGCCTGCCTATGCCTGCCATGCCTGCCATGCCAGCCTATGCCAGCCTATGCCTGCCATGCCTGCCTATGTCTGCCATTCCTGCCTGCGCCTGCCATGCCTGCCATGCCTGCCATGCCTGCCTATGCCTGCCATGCCTGCCTGTGCCTGCCTATGCCTGCCATGCCTGCCATGCCTGCCTATGCCTGCTATGCCTGCCATGCCTGCCTGCGCCTGCCTATGCCTGCCATGCCTGCCATGCTTGCCATGCCTGCCTATGCCTGCTTATGCCTGCTATGCCTGCCTGCGCCTGCCTATGCCTGCCATACCTGCCATGCCTGCCTATGCCTGCCTATGCCTGCTATGCCTGCCATGCCTGCCTGTGCCTGCCTATGCCTGCCTATGCCTGCTATGCCTGCCAAGCCTGCCTATGCCTGCCATGCCTGCCTATGCCTGCTATGCCTGCCATGCCTGCCTATGCCTGCCTATGCCTGCTAGGCCTGCCAAGCCTGCCTATGCCACGGTCAACAACTCACAATGACCCTGGGACCACCGTAACCCCAGACGGTTCCCAACAACACTAGCACTGGTCTAAACACAGCTACTAGACTCCACTCGGTCCCCCTGACACGAGTGCAACTATAAGGCAAATGTCTGTAATAAACCCAATCTAATGCCACCAGTAGAACTGGTACTGCCTGCTGTGCCTGCCAAATCGGGTATGCCAGCCTACGCATAACACCGATAGGGGATGGGAGTCTCAAGGACTCGAAGTCTGAAAATCGTACACTCCGGAGTGGCACTCGAGGGGAGCGACCCACACGAGTAAAGTGCCTCAGTAACAAGTATCGTAAATCAGCAGGACTGGATCATGACTCTGATCAAAGTGAGAAAGCCCAACCACTAAAGAAAGCCTCGGTCCTCAATCAGATGCAAAAATACTCAAATAGTGGGAAACTCTGTCCACTAGAGAAATCAGATACCCAATCTGGTGCATAAATAAATGTCCGGTCAACCGCCCAATATCCGCGGTTGCCGCAAAGCCCCACAACTAATCCAACCTGTCCCAGACACCAAGTCCCGACTACACTACCCAGAACCCCTGCTCGAACCTGAGCAACACAGACCACCTGACTAACAAAGAAAGAGAAAAGGAATACATGGTTTCTCCTAAGTCAAGTTCCAAAAGTATTGTAGCAGTAAAAGATGGCCTAACTACATGTCCATGCAAGCATGCTTTGTCCTCAGAAACAATAAAAGTGGGTGAAACATATATTAGTAAGGCATGCTGAAATATTCCTACTATGGTATACCAGTCTCACCCTAGTAGGTCATTCCTTGCTTACCTCTCGCTCATATCGGTTGTACAACAATATGCCTGTTATCAATCATAGAGGGGTGATATCCCCACATGTGAACTTGCATTCACCATGATATAAAACCTTATACAGTTACCAAAATTAAGCTTACCCACCTGAAGTGCTCAATCCAAGGCAAACCTGGGGTCGGCGAAGAGTGTAGACGCTCTCAGTCTAAAATCTGCTAAAACTGCTCCCTCGGTATAAGTTGCGCGAGCCTCGGCTCCAAACAGCTGAAAACACCCAGAATTCACTATCTCCAATTTTCCCCAGTTCCAACAGGTTTAGAAATGGTCGCTAACCTTCCTGGGTACAACAATAAGGTTCAAGATTACATTTTTATTCCAAAATATCCAAGTACGTACAATTCTGGTTGAACTGTCCCAAAGATGCGGATTTTTCACCTGCAGCAAGAACCCAGAAAAATCCAACAAAAATAGTATCGCATTCCTCGCGTCGATACCTTCGAAACGAGTACCTGCACGCCAAATTTCGAGCCCAGTAGGCCGAGTTACAAATTCCACAACACAGGGCGCTCACAAACACACAACCATACATCTGTATTTCCATGCACAGATAAAGGAAGAAAAATCTACCTCCGGGAAAGCCTCAAAAAAATCCAATAAAAATACGGTGATAATCATCGCGTCGAGTAGATGAAAAAAGTGTACAGGCACATCTCCAACCGATGCCCGGTTGCGGAGATAAAAATCCGACAAGGTGTCGCTGTCCAGAAATTCCATCAGAAAAAGGGGTCCCAGTAAGCATGGAAAAACTCCTCGAAAAGCGTGAAAAGATAAAATGCTGAAGAAACCAAAATCGTAGCCTTACCTATCGCGAATCCAACAGCGAAGAAATCGCTTGAAAATATGGTCGGAGTAGGCCGGGGGAGCTCTCGCACCGAAATGCGACGAAGGGGAACACAAATGGATGAGCGTCACGCCGCGCCGTAAAAATGGAAACCTCGATAAGCGTGCCACCAAAAATCTCCAAACTCTGCAGATGGATGCAGCATAGGGTGTGGATCAACTTTGCTGAAGGCCTCAAGTTGGTTTGAAGCTCGAAAATGGTGGAAAAAGGGGAGAAGAAGCAGCTCGGGTCGCTTAAATAGGCCCAGAAAACAAATCCAAAAATGACGGCCATGTCCTAAGTTCCGGGCGTCCGATTCTTTCGGGCCGCTATAGTGTTGGGCCCGGTCCAACACTGTGCGGGCCCGAATTCCCGTCGGGCCTCCACGTAGCCCGCCACACACCGCAGACCGAAGCCGCCCGCTGGATTTTCGCCACGTAGCCCGCCGAACACAACACACCAAAACCATCCACCCACATCGCGCCACGTGGCCCGCCGTGGTGCCGACACGTGGCGCACCCGAGCGCGGGAGAGGCCGACAGCAGCCATGTGCGCGCCTGTGCCGCCGCCTGACGCCTCTGCTTGTACGCGCCCCGAGGCGGTCTGCACCCGCTCTGTGGACCCGGCGCACAACACCGCGCCATTGACACTCCGCCACGTGTCACTCACGGTCCACCGTACACCCACGATCTTTTCCGTGGACCAAGACTGCTGAGCCAGCCAATCCCGCCACGCCACGTGGCCTGCCTCCGGTGCACGACGGCGCGGTGGACCGCGCGCCTGCCCGCACGCTGTGCGCTGCCCGCGCCTGCTCGCCGCCGCTCCCGAGCCTGCCTGCTGCCGCGCCGCCGCCCTCCGCCGTCGCCGGAGCTGCCCGCCGGCCGCCGGAGTTACTGTTCCGGCGTGAACAGTAACCAGTGGCGTATAAATCAAGTAAATAGCCCAATTTCATCGTTTTCGCGCGCTAAATCCAAATCCGATGTCTGTTTTGCCAAATTCCAACTCTAAAAATTGCCGAAGGCATCCGGAACGATGTTCTTTTGTCCAAACTTCGCGCTGAGCCCAATTTTAATATCCATTGCGTGCAAGACCACTTCTACGCACTCGACGGGGTCATCTGACTACTCTCATGTTCCATTAAACACTCTGAGTCCATCTCTAGTGTCCAATTGGTGCACAAACACCACCGACGCGCCATATAGGCCTCCAGAAGCTGCTGGTCAGCCAGTAATCACATCGTGGGGATCCAGGTCCTCACAGTTTTACCCCTTCCCGAGAGATTTAGAGCTTGTGAAGCATTTGTAGATGATGTGACAAGGTCTATGGGGAAGAAGCTCTATGCCAAGTCGTTGTGGTACGAGTTTAACTTTGAGAGCACATCTTCCTGGATTACATATTCTAGCCGTAGGGGCGGCGGTGGAAATCCAGCCAAAATGGCTGCTATTTAAGACTGGCCGAGATCGACGGTTATTGTTGGGGTGAGGAGCTTTTGGACCGGATAGTGCCAGCAGAGCTTGACGAGCGGATGATGAGATTGGTACCAGCGCCGATTTTAACCTAGTCAGTGGTGGGAGATGGATTTGCGAGTTATAGTGATACCTCCCATAGTGGCTGTAGAGCTACCATTGGATTTTGTTGAGCATCCAGTATCACACCGACAGAGCCACTGTGGTGGCGGATACCTGGAGCATAAGAGCTTTTGGGGTTGAGTTTTACGATTCTATAGCTGGCATTGTGTGGGGCCATTCTGGTGTACAGGGTTTGAGTTTGTGTCCCAGAGGATCCCTTTTGATGAGAGGCTGCGGCTGAGCAATCCACTTGGGTGGTTGAGTTTTGAGGGCGACCGAGTGTGAACCCCTGCTTGTTAGGGCCCCTTTTCTGTGCAGGTGTTTGTGTAGATGCGTTTCGGGTCGCTTTGGTTGAGTTGGCTCTTGGGAGTGATTTTAAAGCGTGTTGCTCGGGCTGTTCGTTCCTTTCCCCGAGTCTTTTGTTGGAGTTTTTGAGGTTTTTCTGCGTCTCAGCACAGGAGTGTTATGTTTTGGACCCCTCGCCCATGATTGACTCACTTCTTATGAGCCCTGTGAGAGTTTGGAGTACGAGGGACGCCCGTTGCGAATTCCGGCTCGTGAGGGGAGGGAATTGCGCAATCAGGCTATGTCGTACTGGTTGTTGCTGTTGTTGTTGCTGAGGAGTAATCATGGGGAGTGATAGGCGACCTTGGAGCGGGAGACGGCGGCGTTGAGTACTTACCCCTGGTTTCTGAGACTCCTTGGGAGTTGCTTTAGTTTCGAGGACGAAACTTTCTTTTAGTGGGGGAGGATGTGGTGATCCGGATCTTTGCAGGGCTTCTACAGTATGACCAACAGCTTCTGGAAGCCTACGTGGCATGTCGGCGGTGTTCGTGCGCCAATTTGGACACAAGTGATGGACTCGGGGCTTAAAATGGATCACGTGGGTAATCGGGGGACCCCGTCGGATGTTTAGAGGAGTTTACGCGCAGAATGGATGTCAAATTTAGGCTCAGCGCGAAATTCGAATTTAAAATACCTTTTTGGGAGCCTCCGGTAATTTATAGGATTGGAATTTGGCAAAATAGACGCCGGATTTGGAATCAGCGCGCGAAAACGGTCAATATGGGCTATTTACTTGTATTTTTCGGAGCTTGCTAGAGTAATTTTTACTGTTCACCGCCGGAACAGTGTTCCCGGCGATCGCCGGCGGCCGGCAGCAGCGGCGGCGCGGGCTCGGGCAGGCGGCGCGCGGCCGCGGGCAGGCGCTCAGGGACGCGGGCAGGCGCACAGGGGCGCGGGCAGGTGCGCGGTCCACGCGGCAGGCGTGCACCGGAGGGAGGACACGGGGCAGCTTCCCATTGGACGGCTCACAGGTCGCGGTCTACGGAGCGGCGCGGGGCATGGTGCACCGGGCTTGGACACGTGGCAGAGTTTTATTGGTTCGGTGCATAGGGTCTCGTGCACCGGGTGCAGCAGGCAGGGACTTCGACACGTGGCACCTCCCCATTGGTCGGGTTACTGTGCGGGGCAGGTGGCGCGACGTGCTCGGGGCAGGCGCGGTCGGCGCCACATGGCGCAACCGCATTGGCCAGTTTTGCTGTGCGGTGTTCGGCGGCGACGTGGCGTGCGATGATTGGTGGATTTTGGTGTTTCCTGTTCTGTGGGACACAGAGGTAATTTCCCTAATTGATTTTTCTGGTTTTGGCTCTTTGATGTAATCCGAGGGACCTTGGGAGGGAGATTTCGACCCCTTCGAGCCCTCTGCTCGAAGGGGGATGAGAAGGAGAAATCTTCTCCATGAAGAGGAGCTTGCACCTACCAAGTTTTGGATTTTTCGGCGGCACGGATTTCGAGATTTCTATTTTACCGGCGCGGCGCGACGTTTCTTCTTCGGTGTCCTTCTACGTCGCATTTTGGTGTACGAGCCCCCGGCCTACCCCGAGCTCCTTTTCCTGTGATTTTTGCACCGTTTGCTTCATGACAGGTAGGGCTTCAACTATCATGTTTTGAGATCCTCCTATTTCCGAGCTTTTCTTGGAGTTTTTCGAGCTTCTCTTTGACCCATTTTCTTTTGCGGAGTATTTGGATGGCACCACGGTATTTCGGCGATATCTCTGCAACCGGGCATCGGATTGAGACATTCCAAGAGGTGTTTTGCATCTACACATCACGTGGAACATGGTCGTATTTTTATTGGATTTTTCTGAGTTTTTATTGGAGGTGAAAAAGCCCTTTTCCCTGTAAACAGTGCTACAGTTTTTGTTACAGAATTCTTTTGAGCGGTGCACCTTGCCGATTTTGTATCTTGGCCTACAGGTGTCAGATTTTGGCGTGCGAGTACTCGCTTCGACCAGCTCGACGCGGCGAACGCAGCGGTTATTTTCTAAGATTTTTCTGAGTTCATTTCGCAGGTGAAAACAGTGCATTTTTGTGATTGATTTGGGACATCGGGTAATTTGGATTATTGTGTGTAATTTGGGCACCCCTGTGTACATTTTTGCAGTTATCGCGGCGGGTGATCTTTTATTGGGTGCGGACACTTTCGAGACGTGGATTGTGCTTTTCCAGGTGGGTGGTTATTATATCCCTCTTTTCTGATGTACCCACTAGGAATATTAGAGAGATCCTCTCTGTTGGACATACTGAATGGTCACCTAATGGACATGCGTGCTTAACTAAAATAATTATGAGCCTATCCTGTGGAAAACACTATAGAGGAACTTGTTAGTGGTTGGAACTTGTACATGCTTACATGGACATCATATTGGCATTTAACTGTGCATGGGGGAGGTATTTTCATGTTGGGATATTATGAAACGTCTTGTGGGAGGGTTCCACTTGAGAATCTTCTGGGCAGGCAGGGGTGGATGGTTTATGTGAGGGTGATTAGCAGATTATAGGCATGTGCAGTTGGATTATGATTTAGCATGATGATTATACCCAGGTGGAACTATTAATTGATACACATGTGGAACCACTATTCATTACTCACCCTTCTATCTTTCATGAGGAGATAGGCTTGCTTTTATGGATATCTAGTCAGACCATTTCTTATCGCTACACTATGTGTTGGGACTTGATTTAGGAGAAACCCTATTGTTTCTTCTCCCCCTATTCCATAGGCAGGCGGCTATTTGTTGCTCGGGTTTGAGCAGGGATTGACATGGTGTAGCCGGGGCCTGGATTTTAGCTTCTGGGGTATTGCGGCTACCGCGGATAGTAGGCGGTTGACCGGATGTCGGATGTGGGACATGATTGTGATTATGGGTGTTGTTGTGAATCCCTTGCTTTGGATTACCTACTAGGCATTTGAGTAACTTCTATGATTAAAAGGCTAAATGCACTTTAAAAGTGACAATGGCAGGCTTAGTTGAGATTAAAACGGATATTGTTAAAACTTGCTCGAATGGGGGTTATGATTGTAGAGCAGTAACATCATGTTTAAAAGATAAGGCTAATTAATAATTTGTGGGCTTTTGGTATGTGACATAGGCAGGCACAGGCTATCTCATATTTACCATTCTCATACTATTCTCTCCATGCTCTAACATTATAAAGGATATCGACACCTGTTTTATTTTATATCATCTTGGGACATTTGCATGCTTGTATGGTCACCTAGATAGGCCACCTTTTTCTGCCACACAATCATGCTGGAATTGACATAGGAGAAACCTTTTTATTATTCTTTTCTCCTTTCATTTGAGGCTCAGGGTATTTGCAGCTCGTGCGCGAGCAGGGGGTTTCGGATAGTGTAGTCAGGTTCTTGGGTTTTGGGACATGCTGGGCTTTATGGTAGTGTATTGCGGCAACCACGAACTTTGGGTGGTTGACCGGGTTTTACTATTGCATCAGATTGGGAGAGGGGGATCGGGCTATCTTTTGTGGAGGGTTTTTCCCACTTGATCTGAGTCACGATCCAGTCCTGCTACATCAGGTTACTTGTGGTTACTTTACTCGTGTGGGTCGCTACCCTCAAGTGCCACTCCGGAGTGTGCGTCAGACAGACTTTGAGTCCTTGAGACTCCTTTGCTTTGGTGTTATGCATAGGCTGGCATACCCGTTGGGGCAGGCAGAGCAGGCAGTACCAGTGTCTACTGGTGGTCGGATTGGGTTATTCAGGCAGGCATTTATATTCTGATGCATACATTCAGCTATTCTTTTAGCTCAGTATTTAGAGGCATACTTGTGGTAGCTTCTCATCAGTAGTCATACCCATTGCATACTACCTTTATTTCTTTTGCCTCTGGTAGACCTAGTGGGCGTGTCAGAGTTTGAGGTTTTACCCACTAGGGGAGGCTACTGGTTTACTAGTAGTTCTCACCCCCATTCTTCTTTCCTCTTTTGCTTCTCCATTGTTTTGCAGTGTCTTCTGCGGGTGCTACTGGGCTTACAGTGGCGGGTCGAGGAGAGATGACGGTTGTGTAGATAGATCTCGAGGCAGGATGAGCGTGTTAGCTGGACTATTGGTGTACCCATGTTTTCTCAGACGGTTATACTTTTACTTTTGGGACTGGCTTTTGCCAGCAGGTTGTATTTATTTTGGGTGAGCTAGGAGAGACAGATGTATCATTATTACAGATGTGTTGTATTTTATTTCCAGCTTCAGTTTGAGATGTATTAGTTTTTAGTTCAGCTATGTTTTTATTGCTCTTTTATTATATCTTTCTTATCTGAGCAGGTTGTTGACGCTTCGTGTACATGGGAAATACTATGTGCACGGCGGATCTGTAGACGGCCCCGGGTTCTGGTTTACACCCGGGGCGTGACAAGGCATCTTATCCAACTTACTCCTTCCAGAAGAAAATTGCTTTAAATCATCCTTGAGTTGGAAAATGGTCTTCGTCATTTCCATTTTTTCCTGCAATCTCCCTCTCAATCCCTTATTTTGCTTAGCCAGTTTCTTTGAATCCCTCAAAAGTTTACGGTAGGCTAAAACAAAATCTTCACCTTCGGAATTATCCGATTCATCGTCCGTTGCAGTTTTTTCAACTTGGGAGGAGTTGGACAATGACTCAGATGTGCTTGCCATAAAGCATATGAACGGTGAAGATGTTGACGCGTGGAATGTCGTTGCGTTGTTTTCTTCATCACTTGAAGATGACTCATTTGACGTTGAGGTGTCATCCCAAGTGACGGCTTGCATCACTTTCTTCTTTGCCGGATTCTTATTGGGACACTCCGTTGAGATATGGCCGTATCCTCGGCACTTGAAGCATTGGACTTGTCCCTCCGAGCTTTTCTTATCCTTTGAAAAACTCTCTTGCTTCCTTGACTTTTGGCTTGAAAAACCTTTACCTTTCTTTGACTTTACGAAGGATGAAGTTTTGCCTGAATTACCCCTTCGAAAGTTTCGGCGAAATTTTCTGGTCAAGAGAGCAAGCTGCTTCTCAAAATCCTCCATAGATAGGTTCTCGTCATCGTCTGAGGAGGATGAATCCGCGTCTTCTTCTTTTGTTGTTTTCAACGCAAAACCTGAAGACTTAGAAGAGGATGCCTTTCCCGAAGAATAGTTAGTAGGAAATGTCATTTCATAAGTTTGTAATGAACCAACTAATTCTTCTACACGGATTTCGTCCGGGTGTTTAATTGTTTCAATGGCCGTAACCTTGGAACGAAATCTTTCAGGAAGAGTTCTTAAAATCTTTCTTACAATTTTAAATTCTGGAATTTTCTCTCCCAAGTTAGCACATGAATTCACGATGTCTTGCAATCGTGTATAATAATCTGTGAAAAATTCATTTTCTGCCATGAAAATGGAGTCAAACTTGCTCGTAAGCATTTGCAGTTTTTGAATCTTCACAAGGTTAGTTCCCTCATGTGTAACTTGAAGAACATCCCAGATTTCTTTCGCAGTCTCACATGCCGAGACGCGAGAGAACTCAGTTTGTGACAAGGCATTAAATAAAGCGTTAATTCCTTTACCATTGTAAGAAGATGAATCAATCTCTTCCTTGGTCCATTTCGACCTAGGTTTGATGGTGCGAACATCAGCAATAATTTCAGTTGGATTTGACCATCCTAACTCGATAGATTGCCACACCCGTTCGTCGATGGAAATTAAAAAGGCTTTCATCCGTACTTTCCAGTAGGCATAATTTGTTCCATCGAAGAACGGGGGTCTGTTGATGTTTCCACCTTCAACCATTGTTTACAACCCTATTCCCGCTCTGATACCAATTGTTGGGTTATATTAAAATATGGATCTAAATAGGGGAAAAACCACCTAGAAGGGGGGTGAATAGGTGTAAACAATAAACACTCAAAAATCGTTGCGCAATAAAACCCAATGCGGAAATGAAAATATAACACGCAAGATTTTTACGTGGAAAACTCCAAAACCGGAGTAAAAAACCACGGGACCGATAACACGGCGAAATCCACTAGAATTAACACACGTACAAAGGTGATATACCGTACTCACAGACGACTCGACCTTTTTCCATACGCTCCTAGTAGATCTTCTCCGCTCGCTCCGCAACGCTCCTCGAATCCACGATTAGCGTCCAACGTCGAATCTACGGCGTCCAACGTCGAATCCACGACGTCCAAACGAATCCACGGTCTTCACCCAGTAGCACGTCTCGAATCCACGAACGTACCTCGCTCCGAATCCACGAGAGCGGTAGCACCTTGAATCCACAAGGCCACGCGAGTCCATGCGCCGATTTTGGGAAAATTGTTGTTTTTTGGGTGGTGATGATCCGCCAAATACTTAGATCAAAGATAGATCGGAAATACCATCTAAGTATTCATTAATTTGATTCTACTCAAAATCTGAGTATGAAAACCTAGAATCAAATTAATCTATATAGATGAAAAAATATAGAATTAAATCTAGTTATTTCCTTTCTTCTCTATATGTGGATTTCTCTTTTTGACCGTATTTTTGGATTGCCCTAAAAAATGAATCGTAGGGTTTATTTATAGGTTAGAAACCGTTGGAAGAGGATAAGCATAAAAAACTGACCTAATTTGGAATTTTTCAGGACGACGGTCTGGACTGTAAAATCGGCGGTCCGGACTGTCGTGGCTAAACAGACAATTTCCAGAAAAACATACGTTCGGGGTCCGGACTGAAGTATCCGGTTCGGACTGTTCATACATTTCAGCAAAACCCATGTTCGGGGTCCGGATCAGAATTGGCTTTGTTCCGGACTGGATTTGCGCATGGACAAACAACGTTCGGGGTCCGGACTGTGGTCACTGATCAGGATCCTGAACATGTCCCATGTCCAGTTTTTGATTTTTATGCAATTAAAAATCCATCCAAGTGTTTCTACACTATAAGTATTCGGATCATCAAAATTAATTAGTTAAACGTACCTGATCCTTTTGAATTCGTCTTTCTTGAGATTGAGGTATATGATCCAAACTTCTTCATCTTCAATCTTCAAGACTTAACACTTTCACGAAATACGCCAAAACAAATTCCTTAACATGTGGGTTGTCAGTGACTGATAAAGTAGAAAACATGCAAGTAAACGCAATAATAGGAAGGACACACCGAATCACTGGAGCATTTACTTTCCCCTCCCCCTCATGTATCGCTAAATCCCTGTTGAAAGTCCCGCTGGGCACCTACCCCAGCTTTCAGAATATTTTGGGCCCCAACCCCAATACCGTACTCATCTTCTTGGTGCCTCTAACCCCTCCACTGCCCAAGCAGCAGTCGCCTCTCCTTGAGGGGTCCCCACTAACCTCCCCTTGTGGGGTACACGGGTAAAACGACTTACCATCTTTCCGGAAAAATACACCCTGTGCAGTGGCCAAACTGCCGATGTGCGTGTAAGCAATATGAGTGTATTTATTGCCTTGCGACCTCAGCCGCTTTAGTCAGAATAGTATAACGCTCCTGCGACCGCAGCCGCTTTGATTAACATAAGAAAAAGGGATTCACATGCTATGGGGTTAGACAAACTACCAAACATATCCACTTTACCAAAACGAGTATCCGGGAACGACACCACACCGGTAATAACCAACACCTACCCACCTCGATTATGCGAAACGTGCACTCCGGAGACTGAACCTTGCTCTCTGTTGACGCCCGGACCTAGAAATAGTCCCCAAAAGAGCCGTGGTCAGATCAGAAATATAACAGTGGATAAACCGAGCCCAACAACTCAAAAACACTAATGACAACTTGACCCGGCGGTGGTGTCCGCGCGCGTCGAGCGACTTGGCCGCCCCCGCGGCGTTGCGGGTCGTATGGTCGCGCGGGCACCAGCCCCGCGTGGCATTGCGGGTCGTATGGCCGCGCGGGCACCAGCCTAGCGCGGCATTTGCCGCGGCCGCGCGGGCACCAACCCCGCGCGGCACCCACCGCAACCGTGCGGACCTTAGCCCTGCACGGCGCAAGCCGCGGCCGCGCGGCTGCCGGCCCCGCGCGGCACTTGCCGCTGCCGCGCGGGCACCGACCCCGCGCTGCACGCGCCGCAACCGAGCGGGCGCCCGTCTGCGCGGCATTAGCTGCGTCCGCGCGGGCATGGGCCCCGCGCGGCACGCGCTGCCGCCGCCGCGCGGGCGCCCGCCCGCGCGGCACAAACCGCAGCCGCGCGCGGCATGCACCGCCGCCGCGCGGGCGCCCGCCCGCGCGCCACCAGCCGTGGCCGCGCGGACATGGCCCCGCGCGGCGCGCGCCCCAGCCGCGCGGGCACCCGCCCGCGCGGCACTGGCTGCGGCCGCGCGGGCTTGGGCCCCGCGCGGCGCGTGCCTCGACCACGCGGACGTTCGCCCGCGCGGCACTTGCCGCGGCCGCGCAGGCACCGGCCCCGCGCGGCGCTTACCCTAGCCGTGGCCACGCGGGGACCTTGGTCCCGCGCGGCTCTAGCCGCGGCCGCACGGGCACCGTCCCCGCGCGGCGCGTATTACGGTCGCGGCGGTGATGCCCTAGGGCTTCGCTGCGCGACACGTTGGGTAGCAAACGGCTACTCCAAAGACTCCGCGAAAGACCGAAACCGAAAACCGAGCGAAACTATATGAAAATAAATCTAGTTTACCTCTAATCGTCGGAGACGGTGATCCGTTCACGTTCCCGGCTTCGGGACGTTCGTCGGGAGGGTTTGGGTCCTTTAGCCTTCTCCTTCTTTTCCCCCGTTTCGTTCCGATTAGGGTTTCGCCTTTTCCGTTTTCTTTCGCTCGTTCCTTCCTCTCGTTTCCTTCCGGTTAGGGTTTCGCCTTTTTCCTTTTCTCTATTTTTATTTCTTTCTTTCTTTCGGGAGAAGTCACAAATTAATCTTTTTGTACGACAAAATCCACATCGGGTATTTTAAAATCCTAATTAATTAATTCCTCAATTAATTAATTCCTCAATTAATTAATTCCTCAGATAAGATTTTTCGGGATAATTCTTTAAAGATAATTCTTTAAAGATAAATCCCTCTTTTTCCTCGGAAAGCGTGCCAAATCACTTACACGGATTTCGATGCACCCCCTGGCCATTGCGATCCCTTTCTACCCCTTTCCGGGAGTTCCGTAAGTCGGAATCCGGATCCGATCGCACTGCCGTTCTCCGTTTTTCGAGCTCTATCACAGAAAAATACCCGCACCTCCAAATTATCGACTTAAGTAAACCCGTTACATTAGTTACTTTAAACGAAAACTTTATTAGCAGGAGGTATAAAGTGTTAAAAAAATCTATGATATTACACCGCTCACCTCTTAAAAGAAGTTTCGTCCTCGAAACTTAACCTCAACCCTCGCTAAATAACTCGGGGTAACACTCTCTCATTTTCGTTTCAAGTTCCCACGTCGCCTCGCGCTCCTCGTGGTTACTCCATTGCACTTTTACGTAGGGGATCGTCCGGTTTCGAAGGTTCTTTTCTTCTCTTGCCAAGATCCGCATCGGCGTTTCTTCGAAGCTCAAGTCTTCCCGCAGTTCAACGGCCGAGGCGTCGAGGACGTGCGACGGGTCTGATAAGTACTTCCGGAGCATCGAAACGTGGAAAACATTATGCACCGGTTCAAGATTAGGCGGTAAGGCCAACCGGTAAGCCACCGGGCCCATGCGCTCTAAAATTTCGAACGGTCCCACATACCGTGGGCTCATGTAATATCATTGATTTTTGTAACACTTTATACCTCCAGCTAATAAAGTTTCCGTTTAAAGTAATTAATGTAACGGGTTTACTTAAGTCGATAATTTGGAGGTGCGGGTATTTTTTTGCGATAGAGCTCGGAAAACGGAGAACGGCGGTGCGATCGGATCCGGATTCCGACTTACGGAACTCCCAGAAAGGGGTAGAAAGTGATCGCAATGGTCAGGGAGTGCATCGAAATCCGCGTAAGTGATTTGGCACGCTTTCCGAGGAAAAAAAGGGATTTATCTTTAAAAATTATCCCGAAGGATTTTATCTGAGGAATTAATTAATTGAGGAATTATCTCTAGGGAATTATCTTAAAGGAATTATCTTTAAGAAATTATCCTTAAGGAATTATCTTGAAAGAATTATCTCTAAGGACTATCTCCAAGGATTAATTAAATAATTAATTAATTAGAGATTAAAATCTGACGTATGGATTCTCCGGAATAGGGTTTTAAGGATCGCGGTAACCGTAGTGTGCATCGGAATCCTGCAAAAGATCGGGCACGCTTTTCGAAGAGATAAGGAATTATCTCTTTTGACTTAATAATTATTAATTAATTATTAATATCCGTGTGAAGACCAAAATCTTTGTGAGTTGGGTTACTAGTGGATTGGTAGCTTATCGGCACATTTTGGGTGTGTTAGAGTTGTCGGTGCGCGAAAAGGACGCGAAACTCAGATCCGGTGCGAAAAACCGCATAAAGGGATGTACGGAAGTGCGGTGATTGTACAGTTATGATTGGAGAGCTTTGAGTATACTTTTTCGGTGTGTCGGAATCCTTGGTTCGCCAAATGGACGAGAAAAATGGACTCAGCGCGAAAAACTGTGCGAAATACACTATTTCTGGATATTTTTGGGCTTAAAATAGTGTTTTGGGTGTTGCTGGGGGTGTGGACCGAGTTCACGGCGGCCGGCTCACGAGGCATGCACCGGCGGGTGCAGCGCGGTGCATGGGGAGGCGTGCACCCGGTGCAGGTAGCTACCGCGGGGGCCGGTGCACGGGTGGTGCACCGGGCAGGCACGCGCCGCGCATGCACGCGCGCACGTGGGCTGGGCCTTGCTGGCATGCATGCCTGACGGTCGGACCATTTGGTCCGACACCCCTTGCACCGGATCGGGTGCAAGGGGGATTGGTGTGAGGGGAGAGTTGGTGAAGGTGTTTTGGTGCACCTTAAGTCCAATGTTGGAGCTTGTTAAGCCTATTTAAGAGGGCTATTTGGCTGGGGTTAGCTCTTTTGGACTTCATCTCCCTCTTAGCTGCTAAGGAGTCCAAGAAGCAGCCTTCATCTTCTTCTTCTTCATCAAGGAAACCATCATTGTTGGAGCTTGGTCATTGCTGGTTTTGGTTTCCACTTCGTCGCATTTTCTTCCAGGAGGTCTCCAGAATTGTAGAAGTGGAATTTTTGGATGATTCTTGCGGGGTTCTCTTCAAAACTTCAAGATCTACAACTTTTGTATTGAAGATGGGACCTATTCGGAGCTCTAAACCAGGTAAATATAGCAATATTTGAGACACTTATTTTCTGTGGAGGATTTTGAGCAGAGGTTAGTGTTTTTACTCCCCTGGGACGTACAAATGGAATTTTAAGTTGATTTTTATTGGGAAATTTCCAGGACTTAAAGAGTTCCAATTTTTGCATTTTCTGAAACTTCAAATTTGGACTCTAAATTAGGTAAATTTATCCATTTCTGAGACCTTTGTGCACAGCTGAGATTCTGGATGTGGTTTTGAGCAATGTTCAGTGTTTTTCCTCCCTAGGACTGAAGAAGTGGAATTTTAGGATAATTTTTGCGGTGAATTCACCAGAACTCAGAGACCTACATTTTTCATGCTGAAGAGAAGGGCTAAAACTTGCTACAAATCAGGTAAATTTCATCATCTTTGAAGCCCTTTGTTCAGATTGCAGTTTTGGACAGCATGTGGTAATCTTGGAATATCTTTTTCTCCTCTTTGTGAAATGGTGAATTTCAAGTTGGGTAATTTTCTAGACTTCAAGAGGAACAATTTTATACCTTACTCTTGAAATTTGGATAAGAATTGATATGCCATCTTTAGTACTCTTTGTAGTGCATTGTTGCTGAAAATCTGCATGTAAGTTGGGAATGACTTATGTATCTAATTGAGTGTTGGCTTTAATTTCGTGGTTAGTAATTGTTGTAAAAGTTAACTCAAATGGATATTTGTAAACTCAGAAGCATGATGGATAATTTTCCTTTTGGTTTCAACTTGTAATTATGTCTAAATTGGGAGGTATATCAAGTTGAATTTTAGCTTAAGATTATGTTGGAATTTGGGACAGCATTGATGTATTTGTCAGATGAGTTTATTTGAAAGAGTTAAGTTTGGCTTTTTGTAAACCTAATGGAATTTCTATGTTAATTGGGAACTTAGAACTCAAGTTTGGGCTGTGGCATTAGAGATTCATGAGACATACATAGCAGATTTTGAGTTCTTTCACTATCGGTTCGAGTTGCTGAAATTCTGCGTAATTAGTAATGTTTTTGCTATAACTTTTATCCGACAGGAGTTTTGAGGCGATTCCAGGTTTGTTGGAAAGCTGAGAACGTAAGGAGTGTGCTCGTCAAAATTTAGATCAATCGGACTTCAAAGCAGCGAGTAAACAGGTGGGTTGTTGAGCACATCGAAATTGCGGCCTACAAGTCGACTCAACCAAAAGTGCAACCTTGTGTGATGCTTGCTATCTATATGGGTTTAATCATGCTTATATCTAAGTTTCTTGTGAGAACTATATTGATCATGTGTGAGAATTACTCCTTGATATCTGGACATATAGATAGGCCATATCTCTCTTTTATTCATGCTATACTATTCATGTTGGAATCAAACTTAGGAGAAAACCTTTTCTTTTCTCTTATACTTTTATTGCTCGGGTTAGAGAGCAGGGATGGGGTTAGTATAGCTATTTTGTTGAGTCATGTGGGATAGCACCAGATTATCGACTCGGGTTTTGTTTCGGCAACCGCGGATTGTGGGCGGTTGGACCGATTAGTGTTATGCATTAGTTGGGGCTGGGTTTTGCATTGTGGATAGAGTGAGTCTCCACTTTGAGCATAGTGTCGACTTATGCCTGCTTGACTGAGATACTTGACAGAGATGTTGGACATGGGTTACTTGGTGACTCGAGTGGGTCGCTCCCCTCGAGGGCCACTCCGGAGTAGGCGAGAGAGATTGATACTTGAGTATGATTCCACGCCGTTGATACACGGTGGTGATGCCATGCCGTTGATACACGGTAGTGATGCCACGTCGTTGATACACGACGGTGAGGAGTTCTATTGAGATTGATTTATACAGGCAAGTCTGGCCCTATCCAGGACCATCTGATTGGGTTATACTTTGGCAGTTATCTTTCCATGATGCATACATATATACATATTTGAGATTCATATAGTTGAGGATATCGTATAGCTTAGTAGTTGTCTTTCTATGAGTTGTGCATACATACATGTATACATATCTGAGATTCATATAGTTGAGGATACCATATAGCTCATTAGTTGTCTTTTTATGAGGTATGCATGTGTCTATTTGAGATCATACAGTTGGAGACATTATTGGTACACGAGGGTCGTGATACATTCATTCATGCATACTCTGATCATTATTCAGTTGGTTTTGGGCATAGTAGAGTAGTTTCCTTTTCAGCTATTACTGTTATTCTTCTTACTATCACCTACTTTGCCCCTATGGTAGACTCGGTGGGTAGGTCGGAGGTTCGATGATTTACCCACTGAGGACTGCTGTTAGTAGTTCTCACACCCGTTGTTGCTCCCCAGTGATCTCTTCTGGAGCAGCGATACAGGCAGAGCGCGGCAACGGAATCGCGGACTAGATAGAACTCCACCCCGACGGTTCTGATAGAGGTCGCCCTATAGTTTATTTATTTCTTTTAGTTTTTTTATGTACCCCGACTACTGTATATTTGGTCTGGCTGGAGCCAGCTTTATGTATTATGTCAGTCCTTGAGTTGTATTCATATGGGAGTTACATTTGTTGTATTTTGTGGGGCATACAGATTGTGTATGGGATATTGGTGTAGACTTGTATTATGATGATTTTGGAGTTGTATATTTTGGAGTTGATTCATGTAGTAGTGTTGGTGGAGTGGTATTATTGATGTTTTTGAGTATTGTGGAATTTATGTATTTAGTTTCATTTCAAGTTGAGCTATACCTCTATTATGGATTTGGATTGGTTGATCTTGGTTGGAAACTTGTTCATTGTTGGAGGATGTTTTGCATACGGCGGTGTTGTTGTGGTTGAGGCTTGGGAGTTTTGGGTTTGGTTGTGTGTCGTTTTTACAGTAGTTTATGTTCTTTTTTTTGCTCCGTGCCACTTTTTGTGGCTATACATGCTCTTGTACACTACACTTGGTTGCTTGAGTTGTTGTGTCGCTTCTTATATGTGGGAAATACTGCATATACGGCGGATCTATTGTCGCACTCGAATTCTGGTTTACACTCGGGGCATGACAATTCGGATGTGGGTTTAATGTACGTACAAATTATCTCTTTCCAGACAGAAAAAGGAAACCCTAACCGAAGAGAAAAGAGAGAAAAGAAAAGAAAAAGGAAACCCTAACCGGATAGAAAAGAGAGAAAAGAAAAGGGGAAAAAAAAGGCGAAACCCTAACCGGACGGAAACGAGAGGAAGGAACGAGCGAAAGGAAAGGGAAAAGGTGAAACCCTAATCGGAAGGAAATGGGAAGAAAGAAGGAGAAAGCGGAGGGACCCGATCATCCCCGACGAACGTGCCGGAGCCGGGAGCGTGAACGGATCGCCTTCTCCGACGGATCGCGGAAAGCGATGTTCCTTTTCGGGTTTCGTTTCGGAGTTTTGTTATAGTCGTTTTGGGTTTTTGCCGTTCTTGTTATCACCACCGCCGCGGAGCCCGAGGGCATCGCCGCCGCCGTCGCTACCGCCGCCGCGGAGCCCTAGGGCACAGGGCCCGCGCGGCCGCGGCAAGCGCTGCGCAGGGCTGGCGCCCGCGCTGCCGCAGCGCATGCCGCGCGGGGCTGGGGCCCGCGCGGCCGCAGCATGCGCCGCGCGGGGCTGGCGCCTGCACGATCGCAGCGCATGCCGCGCGGGGCTGGGGCCTGCGCGGCCGCGACATGCGCCGCGCGGGGCTGGCGCCCGCGCGGCCGCAGCGCATGCCGTGCGGGGCTGGGGCCCGCGCGGCCGCGGCAAGCGCCGCACGAGGCTGGCGCCCGCGCGGCCGCAGCGCATGCCGCGCGGGGCTGGGGCTGGGGCCCGCGCGGCCGCGGCAAGGCTTGCGCCGTGCGGGGCCGGCGCCAGCCCGGCCTTGGCAGGCACCGCGCGGGGCCGGTGCCCGCGCGGCCGCATGGCATGCAACGACTCGGGGGTGGGCGCGTCGCCCGTCGCGCTTCGCCGCCACAGCTGTGTCGAGTGGTCATTAGTGTTTTTAAGTATTTGGGCTCGGTTTATCTACCGTTATATTTCTCATCTCACCGCGGCTCTTTTGGGGACTACTTCTAGGTCCGGGCATCGACAGAGAGCAAGGTTCGGTCTCCGGAGTGCAGATTTCGCATAATCGAGGTGGGTAGTTTTGGTTATTACCGGCGTGGTGTCGTTCCCGAATATTCGTTTTGATAAAGTAGACATATTTGGTATTTTGACTAACCCCATAGCATGTGAATCCCTTTTATCGTGTTAATCAAAGCGGCTGCGGTCGCGAGATCGTTATCATGTTAATCAAAGCGGCTACGGTCGCAGGATCGTCAGACTATTCTGACTAAAGCGGCTGAGGTCGCAACGCTATTATGACACTCATATTGCTTACACGCACACCGGCAGTTTGGCCACTGCGCAGGGTGTATTTTTTCGAAAAGATGGTAAGTCATTTTACCCGTGTACCCCACAAGGGGAGGTTAGTGGGGACCCCTCAAGGAGAGGCGACTGCTATTTGGGCAGTGGAAGGGTTGGGGGCACCAAGAAGATGAGTACGGTATTAGGGTTGGGGCCCAAAACATTCTGAAAGCTGGGGTAGGTGCCCAGCATGACTTTCGACAAGGATTTAGCGATACATGAGAGGGGGAGGGGAGGGAAGTAAATGCTCCAGTGATTCGGTGTGTTCTTTCTGTTATTGCATTTACTTATATGTTTCTCTACTTTATCAGTCACTGACAACCCACACTGTGACAGGTTCGAATAAGGGTGGGATTCGGGACGACGGGGAGGCATCCGTTAGAGGACCCTAGCCATGAGGGCTAGTAAACGATACGTTATCTTCTTTACTTTTGGTTACTTCGTCATACTTTGGTTAGTTAAACTGTGATACATATACTGTGGTTGCTAATGGATGTTGGAATGATGTTTTCCTATGACTAATTGGTAAATGTAGGATGTGTATTTGCGGCTAGTTTTCAACTGCAAACCCGGTTTCAAAAGTGTTTTCGAAGCAGGTGCCGTGCGGGCACCGATTTTAAAACCCGTGGATTTATCCTTTCAAGTTAATGGCCGCCCAAAGAGTTTGCGAAAACGATTTGGAAAAGCTGGGTGTCGAGTGGGCACCGATTTACAAAACCCATGGGTTTATGCTATAGGCTGTATGACATAGTGGTGATGGTATGTGTCACGCCCCGGCGTCGAAACTGCGACCCGGGCTCGCCAACAGATCCGCCGCCCATACGGAAACCCCGTATAGACGAAGCGTCTAACCTGCAAAAAAAAAACCAACTATAGTATACAGATATCAGAGCTGAAAGTAAACTACTGAAAAACTAAAATCCAATCCCCGCACAACTGAAAATAATACAATATCCATCTCCCAAAAAAACGATCATATACAGGTCCTCTGATACAAAACTCAAAAGGGAGACATCTCCAATAAATACATCAGTGTACAAGCTCTCAATACAAAAATATCCTCACTACATCAGTCTCTCAAACTGTAAAATAAAATACAACTCTATACCTCACAACAAGGGTCTGTCAACAGAGGGAAAAGAGGTAAACTAATCTACTGAAGCTCTCCTCAGAAGGGGTACCGCTACACTCCAACGACGGGTAAGGAACTAGCTCGCGACTCCCTCGCCTCGGTCAGAAGAAACAGCAACTGGAGCAACAGGAACAGGAGAATAAGTCCCTGGGGAAAAACACCACGACGGGTGTGAGAACTACTTCCCACAGTAGTTCTCAGTGGGTGCCGTTAGCAAGCCCAACGGTCTGCCCACTATGTCTACTAGAGGCATAAAGTAACAAAAGCAGGGCTGAAAAAGGAAAAAGCTGGAAAATAACTCTACAGCTACTATGCCTCTATCTAGATGCTCAAGAAGTGGGACAGATGATAATATGATGCATCCACTAACTCACAAGTATAGTCACCCAATCTACACTGACTGCCTCCTCGGGTCCAGTCAAACCTGCGCCTACCTACTGTCGTTACATCCCGGAGGACCGGACTGACGTAGGGTGTCCGTAGCTGCCAAAACTGGGCCAGCCAGAGGGACTGTGTCCGTGACTGCCAAAACTGGGCCAGTGAGAGGGACGGCGTCGACAAGTCGCGATACCAAAGTGCAAACCCACTCGGGACGTGGCACTCGAGGGGAGCGACCCCAACGAGGACAAGGGTATCCGCGCACTCTGTCGAGCTCAAGTGGCACTGCAGGCTATAGTCAAAATCCACTCTCACGCGCTGAACGGAAAGAATCAATCCTCAAACATCTCGCACAATAGTCGGAGCACTCTCGACGACTCAGCTGATCAGCTCACACGAAAGACAAGACACTAGCCTCACCAACTGCTCACAGCACAAACACACTGGCTGGAGATACTCCACAGCCAGGACCACCGTCCACCAGACGGCTCCCACAACAGAACACTAAACTCACAGGAAAGACTGACACCATAAGGGTGCGAAAACCCGATAGACCGGTACTAAGAACCCTATCAAACAAGAATAGACTCTAGGCTCCGCCTATCGAAGTTCCCGACCCCCTTATAGTTCGGGAACATAATAATCACGGTACAACACGCAGAAGACACCAACAGGGCCCGAAAGTCCCGGGAGACCTACACCTACAACCCTATCAAACAAGAACAGGTTCCAGGCTCGGCCCCCATGGCTTTCGTCCCGACAAAGGAACCGCCCCTAGAACCCAGACCACTCGAATCCTTTCGAGTGGTGAGATTTACAGGAAAAGATGCCATTTGTTATTGAAAACCATTTTCACTCAACCCACACAGGGTGAGGATTAAAAGTAGTACCCTTTTTTTGAAAAGCTATCTTGTTTTGAGAAGAAATCTATTTTTAATGATTTTTAGTTCTTTTTAGAAAAACAGTTAGAAACAAATGTTTTACCCAAACCCCGAGGGGCTGATGCCTTTGTCCAATCAAACAAGAACAGACTCCAGCGGCCCTTCGATGCTTGGAAGAAAACATTGGTAGACTAAAATCATGTGTATGTCAAAAAGGGTTCTGGGTTCTAGGTCCGGCTAACACTAGTAAACTACTGCTACTAACACAGTGGCGACAACCCAAACAGGGGAAAAACAATACCTCCCGGGACCACCGTTTATCCCAAACGGTTCCCGGTACAGACAAGCGATCCACTACATCAACCAAACTCCACTCTGCTCCCAAGCACGAGTGCAAATGCAACCCACACTAAAAAGAAGTCCCGATCGCTCGGCCCACTACCCGGGCGAGGATAACACTAAGTCCAGGAATGAACATAAAGTGTGGATGTCTAAACATAAATAACCCTAGCCCAAGTGAGGGTCTTCTACTGGTCTGGTTACACATGCAACATATGACGGGGGTGCTAGGTCAGGTTCCAAGATAACTATCATTAACAGATGATAGAGAGCAAGGAGGTCACATGAACCTCAGATAATAAAGGAAATAACAATTCCTACAATCTAGCATGCTACACAAGAAATACTCTAACATGCATGATCCTACATCAGTAGAATTACTGTTCAGTCCATAAAACTTGGAGACAAGTTCACCCACCTGAAGGTGCTAACTGTCCAAGATACCACAGCTGAAAAACCCAGGAAAATAATAACTCCAAGTCTAACAGGTCCAGCACTGTCCACAAACCCTCCTGGGTACAACACAAGGCTACAATTACACTTTATTCCCAAATTTAACCAAGTAATACACTCTGAAATTTCAGCCGCAAAGATGTTGATTTTTCACCTGCAGAAAGGGCTCCAAAAATTCTGAAATAAATACCGCAGCGTTCCTCGCGTCGATAGCTTCGAAACGGGTACCTGCACGCCCAATTCCGAGCACCATAGGCCAAGTTACAAATTCCACAGTATCGGTGCGCAAAATTCCAAAACCATACAACTGTAACTCTCGCACAGATGAAAAGGAAAATGTATACCTTCAGGAATGTCTCCAAAAATTCCAAGAAAAATACTATGATGATCCTCGCGTCGAGTAGATGAAAAAAATGTATAAGAGCATCTCAATCCGATGTCCGAGCGCGGAGATAAAATTCCATCAATCCGCTGTCCTCAAAAATCCACACAGCAAACAAGGTCCTCAGTGAGCATGGAAGAACTCCTCGAAAAGCGTGAAACCAGGAAATGCGGAAAATAACAAAATCGTAGCCTTGCCTATTGCGAATCCAACGGCGAAGAAATCGCTCGAAAAGGTGGTCGGAGTAGGCCGGGGGAGCTCGCGCACCGAAACGCGACGAAGGGGAACACCAATGAACGAGCATCGCACCGCGCCGTAAAAATAGAAACCTCAGGAAGCGTGCCACATAAAATCTTCAAACTCTGAAGATGGATGCAGCACTGCGCGAGGAAGAAAGTTGCTGAAGACGCCGCGGCGAGCGGAAGCTCGGAAATGGCGAAAAAAGGGGAGAAGAAGCAGCTCGGGTCGCTTAAATAGGCCCAGAAAACAAATCAAATAATGACGGATAAGTCCCAGTTTTCGGGCGCATGGGAGATTCGGGCTGCTACAGTGTTGGGCCCAGCCCAACACTGTGCGCGCCCGAATCGCCAACGGGCCCCCACGTAGCCCGCCAAACAGGCGACAGCTAAACTGGCCAGCCACCAGTCGACACGTGGCCAGCGCGGGCGCCGACGCGTGGCGCGCACTCGCGCGGGAAACGCGGTCAACGCGCCTGCGGCGCCGCCTGCACCCCTGCCAGGCACGCGCCCCGAGGCCGCCCAGGCCTGCTCCGTGGTCCCGGTCCACAACACCGGCCACTCAAAGCCCGCCACGTGTTGGCACTCCGGTCCACAGTACACCGCGCTTCTCCCGTGGACCGCGCCCGCTGCGCCGGCCAACCGGGAGCCGCCACGTGGCCCGCGCCCGGTGCACGCCTCCACGGTGGACCGCGCACCTGCCCGCGCGCCCCCCGCGCCTGCCCACGGCCGCGCCGCCGCACTCCGCCGCTGCCCGCCGCCGCCCGCCGGCGGACGGAACAGTACCATTTGCCTCGAAAAATATGCGCGTCATCCGGGCTCCGAAAAAAACAAGTGAATAGTCCATTTTCATCGTTTTCGCGTGCTGAATCCAAATCCGGTGTCCGATTTGCCAAAATCCAACTCTAAAAATTGCCGAAGGCATCCGGAAAGATGTTCTTTTATCCAAACTTCGCCCTGAGTCCAAATTTGACATCCGAGTCGCGCGAAACCACTTCTAAACACTCGCCGGGTCCTCCAATTACCCATGTGATCCCTTTTTGAGCCCGAAGTCCACCACTTGTGTCCAAATTGCGCACTAACTCCAATGAGACACCACACAGGCCACCAAAAGCCGCCAAACAACCAGCAAACCCAACGCGGGGATCTGGGTCCTCACAGTATTATTTATTGTATTCTTTCCTCTTTGTCAGTCATGGTTGGAATGGTTAAAATATGTGCTCTATTGGTAACGTCGTGCATATACAAAGGAGACTCCGCCCGTTTAGGGAGTGAATTTGTATATGTGGCGGGTCTAATACGCGCCGGGGGCGAGGTCTATTTCAAAAAAAAAAAAAAAAAAAATAGGTACGTTTTCCGCTCTTTTAGAACCTCTGGGGCGTGACAGCTCAACTTCCCTCGTATGCCGAACCGTCTTGTCCCCTTAGACGGTGACATGCATAGCAACACATGATCCCCTACCGCAAATTCCAATTCCCGTCGCCTCTGGTCCGCATAACTTTTCAGTCGGCTCTGGGCAGTCAACAACCGCTGCCTGATAAGGCGCACCTTTGTTTCCGTTTCTGTCACGCCCCGACGTCGAAACTGCGACCCGGGCTCGCCAACAGATCCGCCGCCCATACGGGAACCCCGTATAGACGAAGCGTCTAACCTGCAAAAAGAACCAACTACAGTATACAGATATCAGAGCTGAAAGTAAACTACTGAAAAACTAAAATCCAATCCCTGTACAACTGAAAATAATACAATATCCATCTCCCAAAAAAAAACAATCATATACAAGTCCTCTAATACAAAACTCAAAAGGGAGACATCTCCAATAAATACATCAGTGTACAAGCTCTCAAAACAAAAATATCCTCACTACATCAGTCTCTCAAACTGTAAAATAAAATACAACTCTATACCTCACAACAAGGGTCTCTCAACAGAGGGAAAAGAGGTAAACTAATCTACTGAAGGTCTCCTCAGAAGGGGTACCGCTACACTCCAACGACGGGTAGGGAACTAGCTCGCGACTCCCTCGCCTCGGTCAGAAGAAACAGCAACTGGAGCAACAGGAACAGGAGAAGAAGCCCCTGGGGAAAAACACCACGACGGGTGTGAGAACTACTTCCCACAGTAGTTCTCAGTGGGTGCCGTCAACAAGCCCAACGGTCTGCCCACTAAGTCTACTAGAGGCATAAAGTAACAAAAGCAGGGCTGAAAAAGAAAAAGCTGGAAAATAACTCTACAGCTACAATGCCTCTATCTAGATGCTCAAGAAGTGGAACAGATGATAATATGATGCATCCACTGACTCTCAAGTATAGTCACCCAATCTACACTGACTGCCTCCTCGAGTCCAGTCAAACCTGCGCCTACCTACTGCCGTTACATCCACGGAGGACCGGACTTACGTAGGGCGTCCGTGATTGCCACTAACTAGCCCAGCCAGAGGGACTGCGTCGACAAGTCGCGATACCAAAGTGCAAACCCACTCCGGACGTGGCACTCGAGGGGAGCGACCCCAACGAGGACAAGGGTATCCGCGCACTCTGTCGAGCTCAAGTGGCACTGCAGGCTATAATCAAAATCCACGCTCACGCTCTGAACGGAAGGACTCAATCCTCAAACGTCTCGCACAACAGTCGGAGCACTCTCGACGACTCAGCTGATCAGCTCACACGAAACACGAGACACTAGCCTCACCAACCGCTCATAGCACAAACACACTGGCTGGAGATACTCCACAGCCAGGACCACCGTCCACCAGACGGCTCCCACATCAGAACACTAAACTCACAGGAAAGACCGACACCATAAGGGTGCGGAAACCCGATAGACCGGTGCTATGAACCCTATCAAACAAGAACAGACTCTAAGCTCCGCCTATCGAAGTTCCCGACCCACTTATAGTTCGGGAACACAATAATCACGGTACAACACGCAGAAGACACCAACAGGGCCCAAAAGTCCCGGGAGACCTACACCTACAACCCTATCAAACAAGAACAGGTTCCAGGCTCGGCCCCCGTGGCTTTCGTCCCGACAAAGGAACCGCCCCTAGAACCCAGACCACTCGAATCCTTTCGAGTGGGGAGATTTACAGGAAAAATGTGACATTTGTTATTGAAAACCATTTTCACTCAACCCACACAGGGTGAGGATTAAAAGTAGTACCCTTTTTGAAAAGCTATCTTGTTTTGAGAAGAAATCCATTTTTAATGATTTTTAGGTCTTTTTAGAAAAACAGTTAGAAAATAAGTGTTTTACCCAAACCCCGAAGGGCTGATGCCTTTGTCCAAATTAAACAAGAACAGACTCTAGCGGCCCTTCGATGCTTGGAAGAAAACATTGGTAGACTAAAATCATGTGTATGTCGAAAATGGTTCTGGGTTCTAGGTCCGGCTAACACTAGTAAATTAATGCCACTAACACAGTGGCGACAACCCAAACAGGGGAAAACAAGACCTCCCGGGTCCAACGTTTACCCCAAACGGTTCCCGGTACAGACAAGCGATCCACTACATCTACCAGACTCCACTTGCTCCCAAGCACGAGTGCAAATGCATCCCACACTAAAAGAAGTCCCGACCGCTCGGCCCACTACCCGGGCGAGGATAACACTATGTCCAGTAATAGAAAAATAGTGTGAGTGTCTAAACATAAATAACCCTAGCCCAAGTGAGGGTTTTCTACTGGTCTGGTTACACATGCAACATATGACGGGGGTGCTAGGTCAAGTTCCAAGATAATTATATTAACATATGATAAAGGGAATAACAATTCCTATAATCTGGCATGCTACACAAGAAAATAAACTATCATGCATAGTCCTACATCAGTAGAATTACTGTACAGTCCATAAAACTTGGAGATAAGGCCACCCACCTCGGTTTGCCACAAATTGCTTGTAGACACTTGCAATTGGCCTCCACGCGATCCGCACACAAAACGATGCCCGCTGCCGGAGTCCGCACGCAAAACGGAGCACGCCGCCGGAGTCCGCATGCAAAACGGAGCACGATGCCGAAGTTCGCACGCAAAACGGAGTTCGCACGCAAAACGGTGCACGGTGCCAGAATCCGCATGCAAAACGGTGCACGGTGACAGAATCCGCACGCAAAACAAAATCCGCACGCAAAACGGTGCAAGATGCCAGAATCCGCACGCAAAACGGTGCACTGTGCCAGAATCCGCACGCAAAACAGAGTCCGCACGCAAAATGATGCACGGTACCGGAATCCGCACGCAAAACGGAGCACACCGTCGAAGACCGCACGCAAAACGGTGCAGTAAAACATGATCCCTAACACAGATAAGAGCAAGAGGGTCAAATCTAAAGTCCAAAAGAACGCCCCAAAACTGTGCCAAAAACACTGTAAAAACAAGGTGCGGGACCTACCCCAGCTGCGCCGCGCCGCCCAACCGCTCCAGTGGAACACTTCGCGCGCTCCGCGAGGTCCACGACGCACCGCCGCACCCCACAAAAATCCCCTCCTCTCTCCCTCTCTCGCTCGGTTGGAGAAGAAAGAAAAGAAAATGGAGGAGAAATGGTGTGCGGGGGGAGAAAGAAGAAGAAAAAGAAGAGGAGGAAGAGGGGAGGGGGCATGGACCCGGTCCACGGTGCACTGACCAATGGGAAGCCACCAACCGCCGGTCCACAAAGCCGGGTGCGTGCGCCGGGTCCACGCACGCGCCTCGTGCGCCACGTGACACGAACCCAAGCGTGCCACGCGGGCGCGCAGTCCGCGCGCCACACGGGCGCGTGACACCGCGCCCGCGCAGGCGCGGGACACCCCGCGCGCCACACGGGCGTGCGCCCCTACGACCGCGGGGAGGGCCAGTGGGGGCCCGCCATGTGGCGACCCCCGCGCGACCCGCGCAGGCGGGCGCGGGTTCCCAACGCGCCAGCCTGTGCCGCGCCCCCCCTCGCTCAGCGTGCCAGCGCCCTCGAGCCGCGCGCCACCTCGGGATCTGAGCCACCACCTCGGGGTTCGCGCACGTGCCTCGAAAATGCGCACTTCAACCGGGCTCCAAAAAAAACAAGTAAATAGTCCAATCTCAACGATTTCGCGCGCTGAATCCAAAAACGATGTCCGTTTCTCCAAATTCTCATCCGAAAATTTGCCGAATGCCCCCGGATAGCCAACTTGATCCGATTTCCGCGCCGGGTCCATTTCTGAAGTCCGATTTGCCAAATTCCAACTCTAAAAATTCCCGAAGGCAACCGGAGAGGTGATCTTTTATCCAAACTTCGCCCTGAGTCTAAATTTGACATCCGTGTCGCGCGAAATCACTTCTAAACACTCGACGGGTCCTCCAATTACCCATGTGATCCTTTTTTAAAGCCCGAAGTCCCTCACTAGTGTCCAAATTGTGCACAAACACCACCGACACACCACGCAGGCCTCCAGTGATGCAACTAAATCCCAAATTGCATCACAAATCTATTTCTCGGGCCCGACATGCGCACAAACACTCCCAACGGCCACTAAAATCTGCCCAACAACCAGCAAACCCTACGCGGGGGATTCCGGGACCTCACACTCTCCCCCACTAAAAGAAAGTTTCGTCCTCGAAACTAACACAGCTCAAAAGGGGAGTTCCAAAGCCACAGGTAAGTATCCATGAACACCGTCTCCATCTCCCCAGTCGCTACGCACACTCCGCGAAGCGAGTCCACACGGCTAGGAGTCCAAAAGCTGGAAAACCCCAGAAATTCCAAAGGACAGAGGACAAGAAAGAACAACCAACTCTACTCGTCCAAAAGTACGCGAATTACGCCAACACAACCAACAAGAAGGGTAAAGGCCGCACCAGCAGGAAAGTCGTCAACCCCAACTCTCAATTTAGAAAACGGTTGAAATTAACGAAAAGTCCGAAAATTCCGAAAGGACCAGTGCCTTTGCCCCAATCAAACAAGAACAGGTTCGGGCACCGTCTCCATTTCTGGAGCAGTCTTTCGAAGTTTTCGTCCTGTTCGAAAATTTCAGCACACAGACGAGAAAAAGGGAGAGAAGTGTTGAAGTCGTTCCTGCCGTGGCTACAAAACGAAAGCTACGATCTAACCGTGACCCCTAAGGACGCAACCTCTAGTCCTAATCGTCACCAACGATCCAAAAGTAGCACCACGCCGCAAACCGCTGAAGCCACAGCTGTAGGAAGGATACCCCGGTGATCTGTGAAAATGAACTCCTCTAGTCCAACTCGCGGAAGGGTAACTGATCTCATTCCACAATCAGCAGTTGCACTATACCGCACCAACTGGTCCATCCTGTGTGCTCAATCTGAGTCGTGGAGCTGCCACTGAACCGTAACACCTGCCAGTATAATTCCAACTCTCAACTGTACTGGACACAATCCACAAGGCTCCCCCACATGCACAACACCAACAGAAATCTGTACCTCTAGTGCACGTGGTAACAACTCTACCTCCAGTCCAGACAGGGAAGCCAAAAACACTCAACTCAAACTGCTGTAAAGAAAACATGCCCGCGACAACCTGGTCCACTACCGTAGCGCCCTCCAACCGGGCGGTACAGACTCATCCGCTCGATGTAGATGGTCGTCGCTCAGTCTGCCCAGACATCGTGTCCCTATCTGCCTGGCGGTAAACGGAGGAGCTCCTTCATCCCAAGGAGGTAGCGGGGGTGCCGTCGCAAGCGGTACTGCCGTAAGCACTGCTCGAGGGCATGCTGCCTGAAAATGTCCCTACTATCCACACGAAAAACATCGCCCCTGTCTATGGTCACACTGCGGCGCAAAAAACGGCCCACCACAAATGACACAGTCATCCCGCTGCTGCTGCTGATACATCGGCTGTGGAGAACCTCCTGGTCTCTGTCTCCTTTGAGACTCATGACCCTCAGACTGGGATCGTGGCGGCCCCGGGGGTCTCGATCTACATGACAGACCAAACTCAGGCAGCACTGGATGCCTATCCCCGGAGCTGGTCCCTGGCGTCCGTCTCTCTCTTACATGATCACTGATCCTCGGTCAACCCACCGAGCCTGCTCAATCGCTGCATCTAACGTCGGCACTCGCCGAAAATACACCAAGTGATAGATATTCTGATGCAGTCCTCTCTCAACTAGCTCAACTTCTGGGCCTCATCCTGGGCGACAAGGGGTACACTGCTCAACAACCGCAAACTCCCGAACATACTTCAGAAGAGGTCGACTCCCCTGCTGCAGGCATCTAAGATCCCCTTCCAGTTTCTGCTTACACTGTCAGGAAAGAAGGCCCTGAGCAGCAAAGCACGAAACTGGTTCCAAGTCAACAACTGCGCTCCCGGTGGTCCAACAGGACGAACTCGACGCCACCAAATCTCGGCGTCCTTTTCCCAAAAAGTGCGTAGCCAAGTGCACCTAAAGCTTCTCCTGGATGAGTAAATTCTGAAACAGCTTCTCCATTGTTGCTATCCAGTTTTCAGCCTCCCACGACTCCAAGCTCAAACCTGCAAATCGGGGTGGATCAGACTGCCGGGACTGGCTCTATCGACCGATGATGTCCCAAAGCTCATCTACTATCCGCCATCCACCCTACCTCGGTGCCTCGGCACTACTCGTCGACACGGAGGGGGTTGCTCGCTCCATCGGTGCCACTAGTATAACTGAATATGCCACTGCATAGGAAAAGTGCTGAAGGACTCTCAAGCGATACTGCAACTAGCTGTGCTCTCTGCTCCAACAAGTGCATCAAACGTTCCATGGCTTCCTCCTAGCATCGGACAGCTTCCGACATCGGTGCCATATGGGTCCATAACTCTTGGGTCTCGCTCTGCTCTGATAGCTCTGCCTCCCGCTGCTCGGGTACTCATCAGGTGCGGGGTGTGCCATCTTCACAACACGACGTCTCAGGGGTATCGTAGTCCACTGCACAATAACAAACGTCAGGACACAACAACCATACGACCCAATCCAGTGAAAGTCTAAGACATGTCATCCATTCCATAGCATTATGTTGTCTGCAGCCAACATAATCGCTTAGGAAAGTAAACATGCCGATCACTCATCCCGTCTCTTGGGAGAGGTATAAAACTCAATCAGGACTCTCGCTATAAGTCACGACTCTCACGTAGTCATCCTAATATCCAACCACAAGCCTAGGGATTCTAAGTCCGCCACGACCTACAACCTAGGCTCTGATACCACTCTAATCTGTCACGCCCCGGCGTCGAAATTGCGACCCGGGCTAGCCAACAGATCCGCCGCCCATACGGGAACCCCGTATAGACGAAGCGTCTAACCTGCAAAAAGAACCAACTACAGTATACAGATATCAGAGCTGAAAGTAAACTACTGAAAAACTAAAATCCAATCCCCGTACAATTGAAAATAATACAATATCCATCTCCCAAAAAAAACGATCATATACAAGTCCTCTGATACAAAACTCAAAAGGGAGACATCTCCAATAAATACATCAGTGTACAAGCTCTCAAAACAAAAATATCCTCACTACATCAGTCTCTCAAATTGTAAAATAAAATACAACTCTATACCTCACAACAAGGGTCTCTCAACAGAGGGAAAAGAGGTAAACTAATCTACTGAAGCTCTCCTCAGAAGGAGTACCGCTACTGTGATGATCCGGAACTCTACAGGGCTTTTACTGTGTGACCGGCAGCTTCTGGAGGCCTACGGGGCATGTCGGCGGTGTTCGTGCGCCAATTTGGACACAAGTGATTGACTCCGAGCTTAAAGTGGATCGCGTGGGTAATCAGGGAACCCCGTCGGATGTTTATAGGTGTTTTCGCGCAAATCGGATATCAGATTTGGACTCGGCACGAAATTCGGATTGAAAATGCCTTTTCGGGAGCCTCCGGCGATTTATTGGATGGGAATTTGGCGAAGCGGACGTCAAATTCGGGTTCAGCGCGCGAAAACGGTCAAGATGGACTATCTGCTGGTTTTTTCTGAGCTTCGGGTACTGTTCACCGCCGGAACAGTAACTCCGGCGATCGCCGGCGGCGGCGGCGGCGGCGGGCAGCGTCGGCGGGCGGCGGCGCGGCCTCGGGCAGGCGGAACGGCGGCGGCACAGGGCGCGGGCAGCGCGCGCGGCGCGCGGGCAGGCGCGGTCCACGCGGCCGTCGTGCACCAAGGCGGGGGCACGTGGCACCACCCCATAGGCCGGCTCACAGCTCACGGTCTACGGAGCATGATGGTTGGGTTTTGGTTCACGGTGCACCGGAGTGGACACGTGGCAGGTTACCATTGGTTCGGCTTACGGAGGCTCGTGCACCGGGTGCAGCGGTCAGTGGCAGGGACGCGTGGCGCTTCCCTATTGGCTGGTCAACTGTGCGGGCAGGAGGGGCAGCTGGCGCGGGCAGGCGCGCAGGCGCGACCGGTACTGTTGTCGGGGACGCGTGTCGACTCCCGGGGTTGGCCGCGTGGCGCAGCAGGAGTGGAGGATTTGGGCTGTCGCCTGTTCGGGCGACACGTGGCGGGCGCTGAGGCGGGTCGGACGGACCGTGGATCCCGTCCGACGGCGCGCCTTGGGCCGGGCCGCACTGTGCGCGCCCGAAAGTCTTGGGCCGGGCCGCACTGTGCGCGCCCGGAAACTTCCGGGCGCCCGAGAATGGGGACCCGGATGGCATTTTGCTAATTGTTTGGGAGGCCTATTTAAACAGCCCGAGCTCCTTTCTTCTCACTTTTTCCACCATTTCCGAGCCTCCTTTCACCAAGGTGTCTTCAGCAAAGTTGTTCCCCTTCGAGTTCTACATCTTCTGGAGGATTTCCAAGATTTGTGGTGGCACGCACTCCGAGGTTTGGATTTTACGGCGCGGCGCGACGCTCGTTCCCTTGTGATTCCCTTCGTCGCATTTCAGTGCACGGACTCTCCCGAGCTACCCCGGCACTCTTTTTCAGCGATTCTTGCGCCATCGTCTTCACGACAGGTAGGGCTACGTTTTCCGTGTTTGCTGGTTTTTCCCATCCCGAGGTTTTCATGGGTTTTTCGGATCATCTTGTGACCTCCTTTGCTGTGATGGAGTTTTGGACAGCGGTTCGGTATTTCGGCGATATCTCCGCAACCAGACATCGGATTGAGGTGATTCAAAAGGCAATTTGCATCTACGCACCGCCAGGAGTCTCTCTGAATTTTCTTGGATTTTCTGGAATTTTCCCCGAAGGTGAGAAACCCCTTTTTACAGAACTTTGTAGCACAGTTTTGGGTGGAAGTATTGTTCGGGGTAGTTCTCTTGTCGATTTTGGATCTCAGCGTAGAAAACTCGTGTGGGAACGTGCAGGTACTCGTTTCGACCGGTTCGTCGCGAGGATCGTGACGGTATTTTTCCTGGAATTTCTCGAGCACATCTCGCAGGTGAAAAAGGCAAAACTGTGGACTGATTGTATTTGGGACAGATTTTGGTGTGAGCATGGTGGATTAATTGTGCTTGTTCTTTTGGGGTATTTTGTGCAGCACCGTGGTGATCGTTGAGACCGGGCGCGGACTTCGCTGTTGGGATCAGGGTTTAGCGCTCGAGGTGGGTGGTTGCTTTACTCCTCTTTTCTGATATACCCACTAGGAATATTAGAGTGATCCCCTTTATTGGACATGTTGAATGGTCACCTAATGGACATGCATGCTTAACTAGATAATTGTGAGCCTATCATATGGAAAACATTATATTGGAAACTTGACATGTTGGAACTTATACATGCTTCATGGACATCGTTTTAGCATTTAACCTTGCATAAGGGGGGGGATGTACTTTCATATTGTGTTATTGTGAGGCGTCTTGTGGGAGGGTACCACTTGAGGATTTTTTTTGGACAGGCATAGGTGGATGATTCATGTGAGGGTGATTAGCAGGTTATGGACATGTGCGGTTGGATTATGATTTAGCATGATGATTACACCCAGGCGGAGTTATTACTTGATACACATGATGAACCACTATTTGTCACCCCCCTTCTTTCTTCCATGAGGAGATAGGCTTGATTTCAGGGATATCTAGTTAGACCATTTCTGACCGCTACACTATATGTTGGGACTGCCTTGGGAGGAACCCTATTGTCTCTTCTTCCCCCTATTCCTTAGGCAGGCGGCTATTTGTTGCTCGGGTTTGAGCAGGGATCGGCATAGTGTAGCCGGGGCTTGAATTTTAGCTTTTGGGGTATTGCGGCTATTGCGGATAGTAGGTGGTTGACCGGATGTCGGACCTGGGTCAGGATTGTCATTATGGGTGTGGTTGTTAACCCTCCATCTTTTGATTACCCGCTAGGCATTTGAGTAGCTTCTTTGATTAAAAGGGATAAATGCACTTTATGTGTGGCAATGGCAGGCTTATTGTGATTAAACAGATATTGTTAGAACTTGCTTGATTGGGGATTATGATTGTAGGACAGTAACATCATGTTAAAAGGTAAGGCTAATCAATAATTGTGGGCTTTGGGTTTGTGGCATAAGCAGGCACAGGCTATCTCATATCTACTATTCTCATACTGTTCTATACATGCTCTAACATTATAAAGGTTCTCGACATCTGTTTATTTTTATATCATCTTGGGACATTTGCATGCTTGTATGGTCACCTAGTTAGGCCACCTTTTTCTGCTACACTATCATGCTGGAATTGACTTAGGAGAAACCATGCTTTTCTCTTCTTTTATTTATATTCGGGGGATAGTGCGCTCGGGTTCGAGCAGGGACTGGGGTAGTGTAGTCAGACAGTTGTGGGCTTTGGGACAGGCAGGCTGTGAGGGCCGGGCATTGCGGCAACCGCGGATCTTTGGCGGTTGACCGGACAGTGGTTATTGCATCAGATTGGGATAGAGGATTTGGATTTCTTCTAGTGGATGGGTTTTCCACCGTGATCAGAGTCATGATCCAGTCCTGCTGATTTGGTACTTGTTACCCAGGCATTATACTCGTGTGGGTCGCTCCCCTCGAGTGCCACTCCGGAGTGTGCGTTTTTACAGGCTTCGAGTCTTCGAGACTCCCTTTTCCTATCGGTGTTATGCGTAGGCGGGCATACCCGATTTGGCAGGCAGAGCAGGCAGTACCAGTGCTTACTGGTGTATCGATTGGGTCTGGTCAGGCAGGCGTTGACATTCTGATGCATACATTCAGCTATTCTTTTAGCTCAGTTTTTAGAGGCATTCTAGTGGTAGCTTTTCATCAGGAGTCATACTCATTGCATACCACCTTTATTCCTTTTGCCTCTGGTAGACCTAGTGGGCGTGTCAGAGTTGAGGTTTTACCCACTAGGGGAGGCTACTGGTTTACTAGTAGTCTCACCCCCATTCTTCTTTCCTCTTTTGCTTCTCCCTTGTTTTGCGGTGTTTTATGCGGGTGCCACTGGGCTTACAGTGGCGGGTCGAGGAGAGAGGACGGCCGAGTAGATAGATCTCGAGGCAGGATGAGCATGTTAGCTGGATTGTTGGTGTACCCATGTTTCCTCAGACGGTAGTACCTTTACTTTGGGACTGGCTTTTGCCAGCAGGTTGTATTTATTTTGGTGAGCTGGGAGAGACAGATGTATCTTATATACAGATGTATTGTATTTTATTTCCAGCTTCAGTCTGAGATGTATTTCTTTTAGTTCAGCTCTGTTTTTATTGCTATTTTATTATTTCTCTTTTATCTGAGCAGGTTACTGGCGCTTCGTGTACACGGAAAGTACCGTGTGCACGGCGGATCTGTGGACGGGCCCGGGTTCTGGTTTACACCCGGGGCGTGACAGATTAAGTTGGTATCAGAGCTTAGGGATAGGTCGGTTGGGACTTAGGAAACCCTAGGCTTTTAGCAGACCCTAGGATGATAGGACGCGAGAGACGCGACACCTTGCGAAAGTCGGCGATTTATTTGTTTTACTCTTCCTGTGAGTGAAGAGGGATCGACATACTCTATTTCTGTGGGACAGTATGTTGGCTGCAGACAACATAAGGTTACAGAAATAGAAGGATGTCTTTGACTTTCGCTAGATTGGGTCGAGTGTTTGGGGTGTGCTGATTTGCGGTTTGTCGTGGCGAGCGGTGTCTCCCCGACGTTGGGCCTTGACCCGGGCGCACCTTGGTGCGGCAGTTGGGTCTGAGCTAGTTGTTTCAGGCCGGATACCGGATTAGAGTCAGAGGACTCGGGACCCTGATGACAGGATTGTCAGAGGCTTATCAGCGGCAGAGTGAGCGGGCATCTGGTTTTGAGTGACACAGTTGTCGGAGCAGCGGGCAGCTCGACAGTGCTTCTTTCTGAGACCACCCGGTTGCAGTATCCTCAGGGGCGGGGATTTTTGTAGTACTGAGGGAGTGAGTAGCCCTCCGTGCCAATGGTTAGTGCCGAGGCGCCGAGGCAGGGTGGATTGTTGACAGCGGATGAGCTATGGGACACCATTGATCAGTTAAGCCAGTTTTGGCAGATAAACCACCCCTATTCATAGGATTAAGTTTGGAGCCTCTTGGGGTAGAATCGTGGTTGGTGGTGATGGAAAGACTGCTTGAGAGCCTCTTGGTGTCAAAAGGATTTACGCAGTTACTGAACTACGCGCTCTACGATTTAGGGGACAAGGCGCATAGGATATGCTTGACTGTGAGTGGATTGCGCCAGGATGCCCTTCCGTGTATTCGGACCCTCTTTTGCAGGTTTTAGATTTTGGGGTGCTTTGATAGTGGAGGCATTGGGTATGGCGCGTAGCATTGCAGTTCCGTTGGATAGGGGTCTGCCGCCAGAGGCGAGTTCTGGATAGAGGCGCTTGGCGCTAGGTATTGGTGGACAGGTCGGCCGGCAAGGACATTTTCGTTTCCCTTCCAGGATGGTGGATATCCTTTTGGATGGATTATGTAAAGCTTACCCCAGGGGGATGTTACCCTTGGTGATCGATAACATGCATGTTTGGGGTACAACATATGTGATTGAGGGGTGAGCTTAGTAAGGGTAATTGTATAAGGAATTGCATGAATTGATGGTGCTTTGTCGTATGACGATGATATCCAGGTGGATTTCTGAGACGTCAGAGGTTGGTGGACCCCGATGACAGCATCAGCCCATTTTATCAGAGGGGTGCAGCGGTAGCGTGGATTGGCTGTCTGCGAGAGACCACATTCGTCGCCTCAGTGTGAGCAGGGACAGGGGTCGAGCTCCCTTTGTGATTGGTCTAGATATGTTTGGCAGGCTGAGCGACGACCACTTGCATCGAGAGGATGAATTTGTGCCGCCCGGTTGGAGGGCGCCACGGTAGTGGATCGAGTGTCGCCGGTGTGATTCATCACAGCAGTCAGAGTTAGAGCATGTTGCAGTCCGGCATGGGCTAGAGGCAGAGTTGTTGCCCCGTGCACTAGAGGTACAGGTTACTGTTGGTATTGTGCAGGTGGGGAAGGCTTGTGGATCATATCCAGTGCAGTAGAGGCCGTAAGTTATGCCGGCAGACTTATTGGTATTTGTGGCCGTTCGGTGTTTAGACCCAGTGCTTGGGACTGGTTGGCATAGTGCCACTGGATGTTTCACTGCTGAGAGAAAGGACCTTGTTTTCTGCGAGGCAGACAATAGAAGGCTTGTTTGTTGCGACTGTTTGGGTACTCAGGTTACAGCGATAGTGGGAGAGGTGCCTACGGCGGCACCGGGACGTAAGGATATCCTTGTTGCCGTGAGATCCCGGGTGTGATTCCACCTGAGCCGATGATGATGCCGCCGTTAGGGAGTTTGTGATTTCGATTGACGTGGTTCTGGGAACTGCGCCTACCTCGATAGCACCTCGTTAAATATCATTTGTAGAGCTGTGAGAGTTGTGGGCATAGGTGCGTGGACCTGATGGATAGAGGGTTTGTTGGACCTAGTGCCGCGTCGTTGATACACGACTGTGAGAGTTCTTTGTGAGTGGAGCCCAGGCAGGTCCGGGTATTATTTAGGACCTTTTGGATGGAGTCATACTCCGGCAGATGTTTCGATTATGATGCCTGCATCAATTTGGAACTACAGCTGAGTATCTCGCCAAGATGACGTTCAGGACACGCTAGGGGCATTATGAGTACAGTGAGGCCAATGGAATGACTAATGCCTTATTGCCTTTAAGATTGAGGAATTCTGTGTTCCAGTTGGGCTTGAACGGATTGATAGCGGCATTTTTCAGGGATATCTTGGCTTTTACCCCTCCCTGAGTGATTTAGAGCTTGTGAAGCATTTATAGATGCTGTGGCAAGGTCTGTGAGGATAAGGTCTTATGCTAAATGGTTTTGGTACAAGTTTCATCGTTGAGAGCACATCTTCCTGGATTACGTATTTAGCCGCGGGGGCGGCGGTGGAAGTCCAGTCAAAATAGATGCTATTTGAGATGGGCCGAGATCGGCAGTTACTACTGAGGTGAGGAGCTTTTGGACCGGATGGTGCCAGCAGAATTTGACGAGCGGATGGTAAGATTGGTATCAGTGACCGAGTGAGAACCCCTGCTTGTTAGGGCCCCTTTCCTGTGCGGGTGCTTGTGTGGATGTGTTTCGGGTTGCCCTGGTTGAGTCGGCTCTAGAGGGTGATTTTAGTGCGTGTTGCACTGGCTGTTCGTTCTTTCCCCCAGGCTTTTGATGGAGTCCCTGAGGTTTTTCTGCGTCTTCGCTCAGGAGTGTTGTGTTTTGAACTCCTCGCCCGTGATTGACTCACTTCTTTGGAGCCCTGCGAGAGTTCGGAGTACGAGGGACGCTCGTTGCGAATTCCGGCTTGTGAGGTGAGGGAATTGCGCGATCGGGCTATGCCGTACTGGTTGTTGCTGTTATTATTGCTGAGGAGTAATCACGGGGAGTGATAGGCGACTTGAGAGCGGGAGACGGCGGTGTTGAGTACTTACCCCTGGTTTCTGAGACTCGTTGAGAGTTGCTTTAGTTTCGAGGACGAAACTTTCTTTTAGTGGGGGGAGGTGTGATGATCCGGAACTCTACAGGGCTTTTACTGTGTGGACCGGCAGCTTCTGGAGGCCTACGGGGCATGTCGCGGTGTTCGTGCGCCAATTTGGACACAAGTGATTGACTCCGAGCTTAAAGTGGATCGCGTGGGTAATCAGGGAACCCCGTCGGATGTTTATAGGTGTTTTCGCGCAAATCGGATATCAGATTTGGACTCGGCACGAAATTCGGATTGAAAATGCCTTTTCGGGAGCCTCCGGCGATTTATTGGATGGGAATTTGGCGAAGCGGACGTCAAATTCGGGTTCAGCGCGCGAAAACGGTCAAGATGGACTATCTGCTGGTTTTTTCTGAGCTTCGGGTACTGTTCACGCGCCGGAACAGTAACTCCGGCGATCGCCGGCGGCGGCGGCGGCGGCGGCAGCGTCGGCGGGCGGCGGCGCGGCCTCGGGCAGGCGGAACGGCGGCGGCACAGGGCGCGGGCAGCGCGCGCGGCGCGCGGGCAGGCGCGGTCCACGCGGCCGTCGTGCACCAAGGCGGGGGCACGTGGCACCACCCCATAGGCCGGCTCACAGCTCACGGTCTACGGAGCATGATGGTTGGGTTTTGGTTCACGTGCACCGGAGTGGACACGTGGCAGGTTACAATTGGTTCGGCTTACGGAGGCTCGTGCACCGGGTGCAGCGGTCAGTGGCAGGGACGCGTGGCGCTTCCCTATTGGCTGGTCAACTGTGGCGGGCAGGAGGGGGCAGCTGGCGCGGGCAGGCGCGCAGGCGCGACCGGTACTGTTGTCGGGGACGCGTGTCGACTCCCGGGGTTGGCCGCGTGGCGCAGCAGGAGTGGAGGATTTGGGCTGTCGCCTGTTCGGGCGACACGTGGCGGGCGCTGAGGCGGGTCGGACGACCGTGGATCCCGTCCGACGGCGCGCCTTGGGCCGGGCCGCACTGTGCGCGCCCGAAAGTCTTGGGCCGGGCCGCACTGTGCGCGCCCGGAAACTTCCGGGCGCCCGAGAATGGGGACCCGGATGGCATTTTGCTAATTGTTTGGGAGGCCTATTTAAACAGCCCGAGCTCCTTTCTTCTCACTTTTTCCACCATTTCCGAGCCTCCTTTCACCAAGGTGTCTTCAGCAAAGTTGTTCCCCTTCGAGTTCTACATCTTCTGGAGGATTTCCAAGATTTGTGGTGGCACGCACTCCGAGGTTTGGATTTTACGGCGCGGCGCGACGCTCGTTCCCTTGTGATTCCCTTCGGTCGCATTTCAGTGCACGGACTCTCCCGAGCTACCCCGGCACTCTTTTTCAGCGATTCTTGCGCCATCGTCTTCACGACAGGTAGGGCTACGTTTTCCGTGTTTGCTGGTTTTTCCCATCCCGAGGTTTTACATGGGTTTTTCGGATCATCTTGTGACCTCCTTTGCTGTGATGGAGTTTTGGACAGCGGTTCGGTATTCGGCGATATCTCCGCAACCAGACATCGGATTGAGGTGATTCAAAAGGCAATTTGCATCTACGCAACCGCCAGGAGTCTCTCTGAATTTTCTTGGATTTCTGGAATTTTCCCCGAAGGTGAGAAACCCCTTTTTACAGAACTTTGTAGCACAGTTTTGGGTGGAAGTATTGTTCGGGGTAGTTCTCTTGTCGATTTTGGATCTCAGCGTAGAAAACTCGTGTGGGAACGTGCAGGGTACTCGTTTCGACCGGTTCGTCGCGAGGATCGTGACGGTATTTTTCCTGGAATTTCTCGAGCACATCTCGCAGGTGAAAAAGGCAAAACTGTGGACTGATTGTATTTGGGACAGATTTTGGTGTGAGCATGGTGGATTAATTGTGCTTGTTCTTTTGGGGTATTTTGTGCAGGCACCGTGGTGATCGTTGAGACCGGGGCGCGGACTTCGCTGTTGGGATCAGGGTTTAGCGCTCGAGGTGGGTGGTTGCTTTACTCCTCTTTTCTGATATACCCACTAGGAATATTAGAGTGATCCCTTTATTGGACATGTTGAATGGTCACCTAATGGACATGCATGCTTAACTAGATAATTGTGAGCCTATCATATGGAACACATTATATTGGAAACTTGACATGTTGGAACTTATACATGCTTCATGGACATCGTTTTAGCATTTAACCTTGCATAAGGGGGGGGATGTACTTTCATATTGTGTTATTGTGAGGCGTCTTGTGGGAGGGTACCACTTGAGGATTTTTTTTGGACAGGCATAGGTGGATGATTCATGTGAGGGTGATTAGCAGGTTATGGACATGTGCGGTTGGATTATGATTTAGCATGATGATTACACCCAGGTGGAGTTATTACTTGATACACATGATGAACCACTATTGTCACCCCCCCTTCTTCTT